>BLSH010025164.1:521613-539489 GCA_018402905.1 Glandirana rugosa | reverse complement strand
CCCCCCTTCCCGTTATTTTACTTGATTTTAATTTATTTTCCCTATCCCCATTTATTTGTAGGGCACTTGCCCTAGTTTGAAGATGATTTTAGAACAGTTATATGGCTTCTACCGTTAATTAATACTTTTCAGACACAGTTTGAAGATGATCCACATTCACCTCCATTTTTGCTTTTTTTATGTTTTTATTTTTTTAAAAATATTTACAGTTATTTCCCTGTCCCCATTTTTTTGTAGGGCACTTGCCCTACCCTTACCCCCATTTTACTTCCTTTTGCAGCCCTCTGGGGCTTTCCTGGACTTTCCTACAGCCATTTTTGTGCCTAAAAGTTCGGGTCCCCATTGATTTCAATGGGGTTCGTTGTCCGTGCGATCGTTCGGGTTCCGTCCGGACCCGGACCCGGACTTTGTCCCGAAGTTCGGACGGACCAGCAGAACCCGAACTTCCAGGTGTTCGCTCAACTCTATCTATAATTTGATCTGATCTTTACTTCATTATAGCTTAAAGTGGTGTTCAAGCCAAATGCAAACATTATATTGCAGCTTACAAATTTTTAGATGTGGTGGCTGCATTTATTTTTGTTTTAGGCTTTCTTTTATTTATTTTCATCCTTTTTCTGCCAGTATGTCTGTTGTTTTTCAACAGAACAAGATGCCATGCAGATGTACAAGGCCAGATTAAGAGCATCATGGGCCTGGTGCTGAGGGTTTTGGTGGGCCTTTCATGCTCCCAACATTGTGGGGACAGTTTGGGGATGGCCCATCCCTGTTCCCACGTGACTGCGCACCAGTGCACAAAACAAGGTCCATAAAGACATGGATGAGTGAGTTTCGGGTGGAGGAACTTAACTGGCCAGCACAAAGTCCTGACCTCAACCCAATTGAACACCTTTTGGCTGAATTAGAGCGGAGACTGCAAGCTAGGCCTTCTCGTCCACATCAGTGCCTGACCTCACAAATGTGCTTCTGGAAGAATGGTCAAACATTCCCGTAGACACACTCATAAACCTTGTGGACAGCCTTCCCAGAAGAGTTGAAGCTGTTATAGCTGCAAAGGATGGGGCAACTCAATACTGAACCCCACAAACTAAGACTGGGATGCCATTAAAGTTCATGTGCATGTAAAGGCAGGTGTTCCTATACTTTTGCCTAGCTAGTGTATCTGTCAAGATTTGCAATGGTGGTGGAACCCTCCTACACATAAATACTACATTTAGACATAATTTAGGTAAGGCCCTGAGTGAGGAGTTATGTTTAACAACATAGAACAAGCAACATCTCTACATGAGGTGACATGTGTGGGATGCGAACTCAGGACCTGAGCAATGGTAGGCAGAATTTCTACCTTATGAGCCACAGGGCTGCTGCATGTGGAGACCCCCTACACATACATACACAGATACTGCATTTCTTGGAATATACAGGAATTACATTAGTCAGGAGTTTCTCTTCTCGATTTGCATAACAATAGCGCCCCCTCCCCCCCTCCCGCGATTTACATAACAATGGTGTACACACACAGAGCTAAATGGCATTAATGACTCACTGGTATGGGCCTATCTGCAGCTCCAATAACCCCTATATTAATCCAGCCCTGCAGATGTAGCAGTTAGAGGTTTATACAAACCATTTAATACTGATGGGGTGCTTACAATGGTCAGCTTTTATTCATTTATGTAAAGCCTTTATCCTGAAAGGAACGACACCATTGCTGTAACTGCTTATAAAGTGGTATTTGGAGTTTAGCTTCAATTTGTTAGTGCATTTAAATTTCCTAGTGGATCTAACACTCCCCTTCCACCAGAGTGACAATGCTGTTGTCCAAAGGTGTCTCTGTTGCTCCTTCTTCCAGAGTGTAGGCACTCTAATACAGGCAGAATGTTACTGGCCAGATCACCAGGATGAAAACAGAGGGAAAAAAAGCCAAAAAATTCAACGAATGCAGCCACCACATCTAATATTGGTCCACCATACTGTTCTAGAATTTAGACAGATGATTTGCAAAACCTGGCAGCGACCCACTCTATCCTTGGGAGAAGTTAAACAACACATCATAGGAACCATGGTCAATGAGAACCGTATGACCTTCTAAATTATGCTCTTACCAAATTCTTTAAAACTATGGTACCCTCGGTGGAATATCTTTGACTTAGTGGGTTTGACCACATATTGTTACGTTTCTGAGGTTGTCCTCCCTGATTTATGGCCTTCCCCCTAGCAGGGACTCCTCCCCCTCTCCCCTTTTCCCCCTCGTCCCTTTTTTCCTCCCTTTTTTTCTGCTTTTGTTTCTATTTTTACTTTATTTTCCTTTTTACATATTTTCAATTTATCCGGTGAAAAATCATACAGGGCCTCTGGCTTTCAGAGTTGGCTTCTCCATAGATTTTTGATGGTTTTAATAATAATGACTAGCGTCTACCCATCACCATATGCCAGCCATTTACTTTATCACTGAAATTACAACTTGCATATCTCGAGCTGTAATTTTGATATGAATCTGTTTCATACAGAGCTTTTCATTTTCATTGCACTTTGTCTGTATTGTTTTCTCTTTAATACTGTGCATGTCCATATAAAAAAAAAAAAAAAATCTTGGAGAAAGGACATCATTTGCGTTTTCTCCAAATGACGTGGGAGGTTGAAATGTGTCTACACTGCAGTACACTATTATAAACAGTAGATGGTGAAAAAGTGCACCTATATGAGAGCTACAGAGTAGGAAAAATAATGGCATGGAATCCAGCTGACAGAATGGAGGATAAGCAGCTGTCTATCCTGTCAGCAGGTGAGTGAGGGCTGCCAGTTCCTATCAGTGACTTCACTGTTCTTTAGCTCCACTGGAATCCATCATTGTCATCAGGAGCATTGCTATGGTTGTGAAAAACCTGGGGCACACTGGGGGAGAGAATAGCTGTGGTGAATGTGCACATGGCTTAAATAAGTATAGTTAAACTGAGCCTGACCCTACTTATCATATACAGTATATTGCATACATGTGCTACAGTGCTTGTACCCACAAAGAAAGTCTTCACTGTGTCCCAAGAATGACTCCCACAGATACACATAAACCTCAAGATAAATGATCATAAAAAAAAGAGTGCTGCCATTACAAGTTTTTCTACAAACATAATATGTGAAAGACACAGGGGTTGATTTACTAAACACAAATAGACTGTGCATTTGCAGTTGCTCCAGATCTTAGTAAATGAGGGGGAGCTCTGCTGATTTCCATCATCCAATCATGTGCAAGCAAAAAATGCTGTTTTTTTTTTTCCTTGCATGGTATTGGATATTCTTTGTAAAGTGACGCTTTACCTCATCTACTAAGCTCCGGAGCAACGACACTTGCAGAGTGCACAGTCTGTTTGCCTTTAGTAAATCTACCTCAAAGAGCTAACACTTCATCTGAGCTTAATTTAAAGGAGAACTTCATTAAAGTAGTTGAGGACTACATAGCAACCAAGAACAATTGAGACAATGAACACGATTGTTTGGAGTGTGTAATGTACAGAACAGCTTACAAAGTGCAGTTGTCAAGACTATATAATGTACAGTGCAGCTTACAGAGTGCAATAGTCAGGTGTATGTAAAATACAGCACCAGCATACAGTATGTGTAAGCAGTGGCGTCACTAGGGGGAGCAGAGGGAGCCCTGACCCCCCCCCAACATTATACTATGCCCCTCCATGTGCCCCCCAATTAAAACAACTTTTTGTTTGTATTTGGAGTGGGTGTCCCGCGACGGCCCCACATCTAGCTCGGGCCGCCACCGGAATAACCTGAGAGGGAGAGTGTCCCTGTCACTCCTGCAGGGATTTCTCCCCCTCCCTTTCCTCGCTGATACTCTGCATAATACGAGCAGTGCTTGCACTGCCACGGCCATCCGATCTGCTCCCTCCCCCTGCATCCTCATCATCCTCATTGGCAGGGAGGAGAGCGAGTTCTCCCTGGGGGGGGGGGGGGGGGGGGGCAAGCCTCCCATTATCTCAGTGACAGTTTGAAAAAAAAGACTGATTTCTCCCATCCATAGGACAGGAGAATCAGCCTGTAAGTTCTGAGACTGGTGGCTGAAGCTGAGCTGAGCATCTGTGACGCTCTTACACAGCCTAACATACACACCCACCCCCCTCAGGGATGGGACAGCAGAGAGGAACACAGCTATTCCTCCCTTTCCTGTTCCTCCTGTGTCTGCCCATCCCACCCACACTATGCTTGGCGTGTAACTGTATCTGAAAGAGAGGGGATGCGTGGGCGGTAAATAAGAAAATCAGCAGCTGCAGATTCCTGGCTGTGTCAATTATGCCTGCTTCCAGCCCGGACCCGTGGGTGAGTGTGCACTGCAGTACACTGTGATCAACGAGCTGTCCCTATCGCCCTCCCTTCTCTCCCCCATCTGTCTCTCTCCCCCCTGCTGTTCTTCCACGACTTTCACAAACTTTCAGTTCCAGTTAGGCAGGCCATAGATGGTGCAGATTTCTTTCCTGCAACCGCAGATTGCATAAAATAAATTTGCACGATTCCCCCATCAACACAGACAGTGCTGACAGGGGAATCCCTCCTGCCGAGCAATTGTCTGCTCCTGACAAGCAGTGATTAGCACTAGCAGCTACAGCAGCCGCTAGCGATAATCAGAAGAGTGTCCAGCAGGCTGGTTGTACCCAAGTTGATCGATCAACTTGGTACATTCAGCCTGCCCATTAATGGTTCAAATCTCAGACCGTTCCTGCTCAACCGGCCAAGATTTAAACTGTCTATGGCTGGCCATACATTGACGACTTTTTTCATTCAACTATTAGGTTGAATGAAAAAAAAAAGAATATTTCAATTCCCCCATCTACACATTCCAGATGAATGGGGGAATCCTCCCACTGTGGACTGTTGGCAGAACTACCAGGATTGCTGTCCTGTCCCTGCTATTGATAGTGCTGGTCTCTGTCTCCATGGCAGTGGGTGGCAGCACATTAGGACCCAGTTCTGGTTACTTCATGGGGCTGATGGGCTCATGCACTAGAGGGCCAGCATAATTGGATGTCCCACGTGCCCGATCCCAGCAGGAAGCTAACACTGTACACCGCTAATCACAGGCAGTGAGACATTTCTCGGCCGCAGCTGCACAGACCAGGAAATGTCTCACTGCCTGTGATTAGAGGTGTGCAATGTCAGCTTCCTGGCGGGATCGGGCACATGGGGTTTCGAACACGCTCATCTCTAATGGTTGTAGACAGTTGAGCTCCCTGCAGGTTTCTTAGCAACAGTAGGGCTTTCCCTGACATGCTGATCGGGATACAAATCAGGTGATGCTCCTAGTCAAATCTAATGTTAATTATGATAGGGATTTTATTGATCAAAGCCCACACCTTACAGGCATGGAGCCCACATGGTTGCTGAACATTGATTGATTATATATACTGTGTGTGTATATATATATATATATATATATATAAATATATATATATATACACACACACACTGTAGATATAAATGTGATTGTACTCTTGATTCTAATTAATATTGTGTTTATTAGATCTGACTGGGAACATCACCTGGATCCCACTTTGCTTTATGTTTATGTTAGGAATATAAGTAGCCCTTAACCTTATAGCTACTGAGAACTGGGAGTACTCTTTGAAAAGATTAAACATCTGGTCTAGGAACCTGACCTAGCAGAATAAAAATTGAACTTGGGTCTTTTTAACACTGATCAATTTTAGTGCATTTTTTGAGTCACTTGTTGTTTCACATGTGCATGCTGAGAATCAGGCAAACAGAAAATTCACCAGAAATGTGCCGGAAACGCATCAATAATGCATATTCATTTTTAATGCATTTTTTTCCCAATGGATCATTGTGAAAGCAGCCCTAATGGGTTGTCAAGAGCAGGTACTGTGATTGGCTGCAATTGCTGATTCACATATCAAGTGTCATTCACCTGACTATATAGTAAAAGTTTGTATAGCACATCATTTTTTTCAATGACATCAGCACACATACAGGGACAGCTTTTTCAGAGAAAAAGCAGATAGCTTGTTCCCCCTCTGGGGCAAAGAACCGACAGACACCAGAGCTCACAGAACGGCGGGAGCCAGAGTTGGAGGAGGAGCGTTTATTTTATTTTCAGCGGGTCGGCGGTGGTGGAGAAAGAAGACTATGGTGTAGGAAGAGGAGAAAGAAGACATCGGTAGAGGAACCAGAGAAAGAAGACATCGGTGGAGGGAGCGGAGAAAGAAGACATTGTGATTGACGTTGGAGCTATGACAGGGGTCTGGCATGGATTTTGGGGGGTACCCCACGTGTTTTTTTCAAAATCAGACCAGATTTCCTTTCGGTCTGATATGGACTTGGGGGGGCCCATGCTGCTTTTTTAATTTTGGCGTGAGGTTCCCCCTCAAGATCCATACCTGATCAAAAGGGCCTGGTATGTATTTGGACGGGAACCTATGCTTTTTTTTTTTTTTTTTAGAAATTTGGCATGAGGTTTATCCATACCAGAAGCAAAGGAATTATTTTGATTGGTCAAAGGACAAGTCGCGACCATCTCAATGTCGGATCTCACTCATTGAATTTGCATGGAAGTCAGACCTGAAGTTGCAGGGCAAAGTCGGATCGGAAGTCAGTGAGAACATAGAGCGTTACTCCATGATGTCACTTCCTTAGACACCATTCTTTTCAAAATGCATTATTGCTTCTTCCCAGAGGTGGAATGACAGGTTTTAGCATATTAGAACCCTTTTGGCAGTGAAATAGTATTTTTTTTTATAACAGTCTATACATCAGACCAAAGAGAGGGACAGCTTTAGAGGAAAAAGGATTGAGGGACAGTTGGAAGGTATGCCTTCAAGGGTAAGCTAAGCACTATAAAAATGAAGAGGTTACAGTGCTAAGTGCAAAACAACCTCCCAAATCAGGATATCAGGGACTATTGATAGCAATAAGCAGTAGGGAGAAGTATATTATGTAAATTATACTGGAAAACTAAAAGTATTCATGAATAAGACAATTAAAAAGAAAACATAGTGAATAGCATCTTAGTCACAGCCTTTATCCTTTCAGATCTCTTTATTGTAACAAGTCCAGTGGAAAATGGCATTCTTCAAGTTTCCAGAAACATTCAAGAGAACATTTTTTCTTAATTCTGGAATGCTGGCTCCTGGGCTGTGTTTTATTCTCTGAGCCTTTTATTTTCCACTGTTTAGGCTAGTAACCCACTAATGTTCAAACTCCTGGGAAAAGTCTGCTGGAAAGCATTTTCTTTCTACAATGTGATAAGTTACAACAAAAACACTGACACAGTAAATCTGAGATGAAGGAATTAGGGCATTACCTGATTCCATCTGATAGAAGGAATATAAAGCTGGTATTACAGCTCAGAAATGTTCACAGTGCATACATTCCATAAAGGAGTTCAGAGTTCACTAAGGATATGAGACACCCTAACTAAATAGAATAATGATTTGGAAAGAAGTTCAGATGATGGTATCTGAGTTATTAAATATGACCTTGGCCACACCCTTGTACAGTGTACTTAGTGTATTGCTTTTGCACAGTATTTGGGCCAACTATAGACTACTTCTATATATCAACACTTCATTTTGTTATATATAACTGTGCAAAGTATAATCACTACATACAGGGCTGGACTTCCAAAATAAGAGCTCTTTTGCACTCAAGGCTACACACTTATGCCAGACATTTGCTTCAAAACATGGCTTCGGACACGATTTGTTAAAGCTCTCTGAACGCCAGTCAAAGCACCTGTTACTAAATAAAATGGTTATCTTACAGTCCTGTTTACACCTTGGTTTTGCTTTTCTTTGCTTCCACTTCGCTTTAAAAATTATAACCCATGCTGTGCTTCAAAGCATCCTCAAAGCCTCCATAGAAGTCTATGGCAAAGCTCGCTTGAAGCTCCTAAAGCTTTTAAGAGGCTTTAATTCAGCTTTAGCTTTGCTTTGTTTTGATAAAATTGCAGGTATGAGATATCAATACACACACAGGGCATCTGCCAAGCTTCATTAAAGCTTAAAAAAGCACCACCAAAGCATCAATGAAGCACCACTGAAGCATCAAAAACAAATGAAAAAAGCATGTTGAAGTGGTAGGAGCTTTAATGTGTGTTGAAGTCCAAGCAAGTGTAAATAAGGCTTTACAATCTGTACCAACACTTTTCTGGAGGTATATCCCTTTAAAACTACCTGCGCCTGAATCTGGCAAGCTTTTGCACTAATTTTGGTGCCACTTTAAGAACCTGTGGCTGTATGGCTTTGACAGATTCCTAAAAAATTACCTCCAGTTCACAGATTAGCAAACTCACATTAATGAAAGATGCTGATGCTCAGACAGGGGCATTTTGCGCTGGGAAGTTTCATGATTGTAACAACTTCCCACACAGGGCTTGTGGTTTCTAGGATGCCAGCGACTGCTGGCTTCCAACCAACCAATGACTTTTGCCTGGCCCCATTCAGCTGCCAGCCAAGAGATTATACAGGAGAAAGGAGATAGAGAAGGGGTTGGGATGCTAGATGACATCACTATTTGGGCAATGATGGGTCACACAGGAAGCAAATGAAAAGCTAGTCTCCTAGTTCCCCATCAGGTTCCAATATAAAATTCCTTGGTCATGTGTTTGTCTGTGTGATGGCACAATGGCCAGGGAGGTAGCTCAGTAATGCTGAACTGCACTGAAGATGGAGTGTCCTGTATGGACACTCCTGCTTCAGTGCAGCCACCTCCTAGGACACATTCATGAACCTGTTCCTGACAGGCAAATTAATCTGTCTCAATCAATTTAGACTTTGTAATGCTTTCATAGAATGCAAAATATTTTGTGAATGGGGGACAGACGGAATGAATGACTGGATCCCCTTCCCTATTCACAGAATGTGGTGCATTTTGTGAAAAACATCTAAAAAGTATAGCACGAGATTATTCACAGCAACGTATGTGTTGTTAATTTCTGGAGCTGTCCTCCTAAAAAAAATGTAACAACAAACTAAATAGAATATAATAGATACACAAGTTCTGGTGACCCTGGTGATTACCAGTGCTTTCCGTCACTTTGGAGGGATTTCTTCTCACTCCCTGTTGTGTCTATGAGACAGAAAGTTAAGGGAAATCTCTCCAACAGTACGCAAATGGCAAAAAAACCTGACAGATGTTACAACCCTACCTTAGGCTTGGTTTACCCCAGTCTGTTCAATAAAATGCACTGTTTTACCATGGGCTATTGTTAGGGAGTGGAATTGGTGCAATGTGAACTTCAGCACATGGAACTGCTGTGCAGTGACATGTGGTACCTTCCAGTGTGCTGCAAAAAAAAAAAAATGCAGACATGCTGCATTTTTCCAACTGCACCACATCACACATTATGTCAGCAATGTTATGTGAATGGGGCATACAGAAAATAATAGTTTTCTTTGTGCCCTAGCAATGGCATGCAACTACCCAGTGCAGAAAACTGAGACTGAAAATCACATTATTCTCTATAATGCCCATTCTTATCAATGCAGAGATGCTGCAGCGAGTTTTTGAAATATGTACACGTATAGTTTGGTGCAGTTGTAGCACATATTTGGCCCCACAGAATTCAATGGAAACGCACCAAAACGTGTGTAAAATGCATGTAAAAAGCATGTATTTTTATCTGTGCTTTTGGCAGTTTTGTGTACAAAATTCAGTGTCCTCCTCCAAAACAACGCATGAAGCATGATAAATATGTCACAGTCACAAACACGTCAAAAAGGCACTACAAAATCGCACTGAAAATCAGATCATGCTGCAGGTGTATTAATGTGAACCTAGGCTAAATGCAGTAAAGGCAGAACTCCAGATCTGTGAATTTGATTCAGACCTGTAATTTAGGGTACTAAAACCAATGGATTGACAACCAGGTAACTTGCATCTTCAGAAGGGAAACACAACTGTGGCAGGCTTTAAGAGTTTTTAAGAGTATTTTTAAGAGTATTTTAGAAATAAATAGCAAATTGTAACTTGTTAATGCGTGGTTGATGTTTTCAGTAGAGCCTGAAACAGTTCAGCTTGCAATTTCTTCAAAGCTTATCAAATGTGTTTAGCAAAGTAGTAAGCACATGACTGATGATGTCATTCTGTACTCAAAGAGGATTATATTTGTAGTAAATCTCCTAATGATCTTAGCAACCAAATCTGATTAATGTGTTTATAACTTTTGTATATATAACGTTTTTTTCCAAATATGTAAAAGTGTTGAAATAATTACTAGCCTCACCTTTAGCAGCAAACTGGAGTATGTATTGAATTTATGATTAAAACATGCTAGCTGATGGAATCTCATTTCATTTGGAAGCTCCTTTTATATTTCATAGCAGTTGCTGAGACAATTATATGCTGTTAAAGTAGATATAATGGCAAAACATTTACGTTTTCAAAAGTGTAGGGGGGGTTTTACTTTTTAATAGAAAAAAGTAAAAGGTTTATTGGTTTTACAGAGGTACATAAAGTTACAGAAAAGCAAGCCAAGGTATATATTCCCATAACATGCAAGAAAGTATACCATACTGTCAAGTACAGATATCAGGGCACAGAAACCACACAATCACTATCTGTAATAGTCAGATACCATATAGTGGGATTTTGGGGTACCAGACATGTAAAATTGACAACCATAGTACCAGATACAATTACTTTGTATCGTGGTTTATTTTATCATTAGCCCTGTGCATAGTCATATTGTACGTTCGTGCAGAGTTATTGTTAGTTTAGTGCGGATGAGGAATGTGGAAAAAGAGTAGAAGTGGAAAACATAAGCAAAAGGGGTCGGGTGGGGCAGCAATAAGAAAGGATAGAAGTGGTAAGGAAGGGAAGGGTGGATGCTGGGTAAAGGGCATTGGACTGGGGTAACACAGATCCTTGCCATCAGTTCTGGCATATACACTCAAGAAATAATTTCACAAAGGCACAACAAGAAGACAATCCACGTGGTTCATATGTCAATGTTTTCAGAGTACCTGTTATGTTGTTATGTCGCTAGTCCTTTCAAGCATTGTAAGTGAGCCAATTCAGCATTGGCAGGGCATGCCCGGATACGTGTGCCCATGACAGTAGGTCAAAGGGACCTTAGACTTAAAGTCCCATATGGAGAGGGCAATCACACCATAAATGTATCATGGTTCTCTATTACATCTCCATCAAAGCCTTGATGCTGTTGGATAAATCCTTTGCATGGTAGTAGAACAGTGGTACCAGTGTGTGAGAATTTTGTAGCTCTTCTCCTGAGCCGCTGACGCTATGTTAGCTTTATGAGTCAAAATAAATTTCTTTACCAAGTTGTCTTTAGAAAACTCATGGCCTAATTCCTTTTCCTCCGTTGTAACATAAGAAGGTACACAGGGGAAGGAGTGAGACAACAAGATGGTTGCAAAGTTGTGAAACAAGTTGTGCGGGTTTGTCTTTCTGTAGATATACAACTTTAAATTGAGTTATAACTCTATATAATGAGGACAGCTTGGAACAGGATGTGACAGATTTTCAGATTTGTAAATACTGCATCCAGGAAAGGAGGGTAAAGTAAAGATACTGTAAATGCATGAAGCGATTTCAGTTGAGTATTTTGAAGCACATTTTGCACCAGAGAAAATGACCCCTAAGACCAGATAAGAAAGAAGAAGCAATTCAGACCATCTGGCAACAATGGGTTCCCTAAGATAGGGATTAATGGGCCAAAATGAGAATTCATTAAACGTTTCACCATGGAGTCCCACATTTTAAGAAAATGAGGAGGACAGAATGTGAGAGCAGATGACTGTGGCCTGTGGGAAGGCAAACACCAGGGGAGCCATGTTGGTGGGAATGGTGATAAAGATATGTCCAAGGAAACCCATAAATGCTCTGCCAGGTTTTTATCATGGACTTTTCACCCATTGGGGAGATCCATTCTTCTATTTGTTCTGGTGACCACCACAATTAAGAAAGAAAGTGAGAGGAAATCCTACATTTTTGAGTTGTCATAGAAGCGAGGAGAAATCTTCCATTTGGGATAAACATTCTGATGACAACTTTCTAAGATGGAAATTTCCCTCACTTCACCTTGGTGCTGCTACAGTAAGACAGCAATCTTCTGGGTCCTGTGCTGAGCGACAGCCCCACTGCATCCTGACAGGGGTTGCTTGTTTGGTATCGTGGCCATTCATCAAATCCTGTGTGACAAAATATGCATCAGGGAGGAGAGGTCTGAGTGGCATAACTAGAACCTTTAGGGCCCCAGTGCAATAAACCATAAAAGGCCCCCCTGATGCCCAACTGCGGCCCCTCCATGGTGGCAGAATACCAGGGCCTGGTAGCAAGTATGACCTTTGCGACCCTGGTAGTTCCACCACTGGTGCCAGAACTCTTTTATTTTTGTTTTTTTATTTATTTACTTATTTTACAATTTTTTTATTCTTTACAGTTTTTTAGGAGCCTTGTTGGGGGGCTTTGGTGAAATATCAGGGATCTAAACAGACGGAGACAGAGAAAGGAGATTAAGGACACAGCCCTCAATCTCCATTTCTGCAGCCTCAGCTGCACAGAATGGACAGAAATAGCTCTGCGCCGAGCTTCCCGTTCATCCACAAACTGAAGCATAGTAAACACCATTTATATATTACCCAGTTATGAATGAACAGAGTCAGTGATTGGTACAGATTTGCTGACCCCTTCCCTGCTCTCTATCCTGACAGGTTCTCTGCAGTAGCCAGTGGGGGGGGGGGAGGGGGGAACCCAGCAGCGCTGAAAGGGATGAGGGGAGGGGCAGGGGTGTACACAGGAGCCCAGGGCAGCATTTTCCTCCTGCAGCTGCTGAAAGGCCCTGGAGGCAATTGCTACCCCTGTATGTACACCCCTGAATAAGTGGCTGGGGGGATGGGGTGAGTTGTAGCGCTGGGGTTGGGATATGTGGCAGTGGGGGTGGGGGGATGGGATGGGATGAGTGGCAGTGCTAGGGGGGTGGGATGAGTGGCAGTTCTAGGAGGATGGGATCAGTGGCAATGCTGGGGGGGGGTGATCAGTGGCAGTGCTGGGGGTTGATTGGATCAGTGACAGTGGCAGTGGGGGGGGGGGGAATGGGATAAGTAGCAGTGCTGGGGGGTGGATGAGATCAGTGGCAGTGCTGGTGGGGTGATGGTTTCAGTTGCAGTGGTTGGTGGGGATGGCATCAGTGGCAGCTGTGGTAGTTGGGATTGGGTTCAGTGGCAGCGCTGGGTGCCGGGATCAATGATTTTTTGACACTTACTTGCTGTCAGTGTTCCCCCTGCATTGCTCATCGTCTCTCGGCTCCCTCTGCTCCACATGTCTCCACTGATAGCTATTAGGAAATGGGGTCACCTCACACAGTGGCTGTGACCTCCTCCAGCTCATCTCCCTTTACTGTACTGGGTCTGGATTTCTGCTCCACGATGGCATGCCTGCCATCTGCCTGCAACTGCAAATTGAATGGGTGAACTCGGCAGAGAGACTATGTGGGCAGTCTGCTGTGCTGTGCAGTGAGTGCTCTGTCCCTACCTGAGCATAACTAGAGAAGAAGTCAATGGGTCCCCCCACAGTGGCAGAACACCAGGGCCCAGTCACAAGTGCCACCCTTGCGACTCTGGTAGTTCCGCCACTGCCTAGAGTTCATCTTTAACCACTTGCCACCCAGGCCAATTCAGATATTTTCTCCTAAATGTGACAATCATCATTTTTTAAGAAAATTATTTAGAACCTCAAACATTATATATATTTTCTAAGCAGAGACCTAGAGAATAAAATTGTGGGTGCTGCAATTTTTTAGCCTTTACAGGTTACCAGTTTAGAACTACACAAAATTATTGCTCTCGCTCTGCATTCATGATGATACCTCACATGTGTGGTGCAATTGCCAGTTAAATATGTGTGCGTGACCTACGTGCACATTTGCGCTTGGAGACAGGGAGCTTGAATTTTTTTAAAAATATTATTTATTTTATTTAAATTTACTTTTTTAACATTCTACCTTTAATTTTCTTTTTTTATTAACCTTATTGCTATCACAAGGGATGAACAACATCCCTTGTGATAGCATGGGCTGTGATATGTCCACTTTATGGAGAGATGTTGGGTCTATAAGACCCTATATATATATGATCAAACCAAGATTAGTTCAGTTCCTCACTCTGTGTTCAGTGCACTGGATGCTGCCAGTCGGAGCAGTCCCAGGCTCACCGATGGGGTGGGAGAGCCAGGGAAAGGCGGTGGTGAAAGAGGGGTGAACTCCTTTCTGCTGACTGTAAAAGTGATCTAGCGGCTGTATAGCCGCTCAAATGTCTTCTACAGCTAAGACAATCGCCGGCTGAAATTTTTGTAGCTGAAGGCATCATCCTGGCATAACCATGTCAATCTGAGGATATCATATGACGTCCTACAGGCAGGAAGTGATTATTCAGCTAATGTAAACAACCTGGGACATTACCGTTATTATAGTCAGTAACTGAAAAGTCCCTTATTGTTTACACTAGCTAATTAACTGTTTGGTGTCTGATAAGGATACAAGTATTAAGAGCAAACAGGCTATTTTAGGATTAGTTAACTTTTGGGTGGGTGTTATAGTAAGCATGTTTTAGAGCAGGGGTAGGTAACCCTACCTGAACAACATGGAAGACGTCAAATACCAAATCAAAATAATGGCATTCACTTTCATTTGAATTGCAGGGGTTAAGTAGTGCAGAGTTTGTAGGTCAGTAGTAAGTAACACAGAGTTCAGAGTTCTGAAGCATGCAACACAGATTGCAAGGGTCCAGGGGTAAGTAATGCAGAGTTCAGAGTATGCAGTGTAGAGGGCAGGAGTCAGGAGTAACGTTGAGTTCAGAAGTCACTAGTATATAATGCAGAGTACTCAGGTCAGTAGTAAGTAACAAAGACTGCTAACCTGTGTGATGAGGTAAGTTTCTGACTGGAATATCCCACGTCAGCACAAGACCAAGCATGGCCATATACAATATGTCTTACCTTTAGATGTTTCTCAGGACAAGGTGCCATGGCTGACTACAAGGTTTTTGAACAATGTTAGAGTAAGTTTCCCCCAAGTCTGTCCTCATTAACATACAATGCTAGGAGCCCAACCCCTACACCTTTAACCCTTTTTTAGTACAGACAGTGTTCAAATATAGTCACAATTGATAATGAAGATCTATCTGCACAGTACAGATAGGATTAACTAGTGAACACGGCTGCCCTGCCCCCTCGCAAACATAGAGAACTAGCTAGCATTTTTCCTCACTGGAGAGTCCAGAATAAAGTGTCTAAAAAAGGTAACTTGCAATTTTGAAATATTTTTTACGTTAAAAAAATGTTCTATTTATGTTGGCATAAAAAAAAAAAAACAGCCGCATGGCAACAACATTACATTGTCAAGAGCAACACACGTAGAATAATTCCGGAACATAAGATTATCGTTATAACAATACAGGCATACAATAGATGACCTAAATTTAATACCAAGAACTATTAACTGGGGTCCAAAAATGCATGGGAGCGCAGATTGCGGTTTTCGGTACTGCTACAGAATGCGTTACATAACAAGTCATTCGTAAGTTATTCCTGATCAATGCAGAATACCATTGGTCACCATTAATATCACAGTAACAAAGACAGTATAATGAGTATCGAAAGGGGACAACAAGGGGTCCATGGAAAGAAGAGAAAGAAAAAGGATGGAAAATTAAAGTCATAAGAAATAAGAATCCAGAAGACACAAGGAGACCTAGGTTGGAGAGGAGGTCAGTGTAATTGGGCATGGGTCCCGCGTTTGTACCGCCCCTGAGTTCATGAACAAGGGTACATGTATATCGGCCAAGGCTCCCAAGTATGGTCAAACAGCTTACTGCGATCGTTAACAATCTTTTCATGTACCATGATCCAAGAGATTTTATGTTTCAATCGTCTAAACAATACTGAAAGTGTCTTCAATGCTCCTGCTTTAATAATTTTAGCTGCTAGCAGAATAAAGAAAACTAGGCATTTCAGTGGATGTAGGCAACCTGGAGGTAAGTCATTAAATAAAGCTAGGTTAGGTTGTTGCTCAGAAGAGAGCCCCGTTATTTTCCAGAGCATCAAAAACACCCTATTCCAGAAGGTCCTGATTTTGGGACACCTCCACCAAATGTGAAACATGGAGCCTTGCAGATTACAGCCCCTGAAGCATTCTGCAGTGACCATGTTATAAATCCTGGCCAGGCGCATAGGGACTAGATACCATCTGTTTTTTAAATATTTTTTGAGTTATGCTATGTGAATGGGGACATGTAACAGATATAAAGTAGTCGTTTCCCAATTTGGCTGCAAACGTGCAAGTACATTTTAAGTGTTTACCCTGTGGGAACATTAATTTTCTACTTGAGTGTTGTGTTTAATGTAGGTGAGTGACCACATTTTTGTTTTGTATGCACACCTTATGAGTCTCTTGCTGTGTGTCTGATCATTTCTACTTTGGCAATTTAGTAAGCACTAAGCACATTAAGGTTTAATGTCTAGTATAGTTCTGTATTAAAAAGTAATTAGACATTGTTTTTCATGTGCATAGCTTTATAATGAAGGAAAGTTACAAAGTTAATAACCATTGTTTTTTGAAGGTCTTTGGATATTATTAATATAATGAACCCATATCAAATCATGATTTTAAAGTAGATTTAGAGTGATTGCAAATTGATATTTTTATTTAAAATATAAAAAGATTACTTACCTGCTCTGTGCACTGGTATTGCACAAAATGGCCCCAAACATCCTCTTCTGGGGTCCCCCACTAGCATGAATACAATAATCCCTGCGCAAGGACTGAAATTGTAAATTAGACTGCAGCCTTCCGGTAACTTCCTAATTAAGGAAGCAAATGATCATGAAATGGAATAAACGGATATGGTGCTGTCTTAAAATAATTAATAAAATGTTAGATGTGCTGTGAGTATGTGCTTTAAAGTGCTTAAGGTGCAAATTTAATAAAGGTTACTTTAAAACTCATATCATATAAAACATAAATGTTTGTGAAAAAAATAATAAATAAATAAATAAAGAAGCTAAGATACTGTGAACATAACGTGAAATGTTGCCAAGTGGATGTCAAGCTAAAGGTGGGTGTATAAAAAATGATTAATACCAGGTGTAAAGTGTTAAAAGTATTAAAAACGTATTAAAAATGTGTGAGGAGCATTACTAAGATATAATCGGTAAACCAACAAAGTGGATGTAAAGTCATGCATATACAACAGATTAATGAACCATCACATGCAGTGGTATTTAAAGAATGTTGGAGTTTCAAATAAGCCCAAACAGGTAATCTCCGTAAAAAGTCCGTAAAAATTCCCCGGATGGATACCAAGTGGATATACGGTCACATATACACTCTTACAGCTGTTCGAATCCTATTTGTACTAATGTGATCATAGAGAGGGAACAGAACCTCTTACTGATATCAGCTATTTATAATGGGTCCATAAAAAACCAGCAAAGTGGATATACAGATCAGATGTGCATGAGGCAAATATTTTCCAATATAAAACTCTAGTGTCTGTGAGGTAACGTGCTGATAGGTGATTTTCCAAAATTCAGTGTGGCTAGTGGATGTAGAATCACTCGTGCTCACCCCCGATGTGCCCTCACTTACCAGATACTTCACACCCCTCAGGGGTCTCTCGCGTGTGGTAAATGGGGTCTTTGAAATCTCCGGGGTACAGCTCCTCTTTCTCAGTCACAGTTGAATTGCGTTCCTCCTTTGACTGTTTCCAGCTTCAGTTGTTGCAACTCGATTACACTCCCAACTTCCTCCAGTCATCAACGGTTCACCCAGACGTTTTTCTCAAAGTGATATGTGGAAAAACAGATTGCCTTGATAGTGAAACGACCAAAAAATACCTGGG
>BLSH010025164.1:501853-521603 GCA_018402905.1 Glandirana rugosa | reverse complement strand
ATATAAAATACTTCAAAGTAAAACACAAGGATCCAAAAAACTTTACAAAATAGAAAAAAGCAGGCTGACACCTGCTTGAGGAAGGTAAGGTTGCCTTCCTCCCTCTTAGTTCGTGTGCGCTCCAGGCAGCGGTGTACTCGAAACCGGAAGTGACGAAATTGTGTGCGGCCACGCCTTACGCGTTTCTTCATTAGACGTCGTCTGAGGCAGTGGCCATCTTTGTGCACCCTTTGATATATATACACCTCACCAGAGGCGGAAACTACTTTCAATTGGTCACTCTTGTAAAGGAGGATTTTTTAATTGGATGAGATGGATGTATCAATAAGCAGAGGGTTGTATTCTACTACTAACTTGGATTATTTATTTCATGACTTGAACCTCGAGGCAGGATGAATCTAACCTTCCCCAATGACATTGCATTTTATAACATACATAAAAAACGCTTTTAGACACTTGCCTAATATTGTTAGTATAGACAAATGTATGTAAATTATTATCCCGGCAGCCATAAATTACCTAAAACTGCACATAAATATTATAAGTATATAACATCTAATAAAAATCGATAAAAGGTCACCGATGTGATATGAATCTTATGTATTAAAAATGTAAAAACAAAAAATTTTTTTTAAAAATCTATGTTATAGTAAGAAACATGTAGGGAAACCAAGTGGAATAAAAATAGTTAAGATTCCATATTGGAGTGCGTGTGGAAACAGCAAATGGAGTAAAACATTGGAGTAAAAAAGAGCAGCAACAACGGGATCTATAGTATTCGGGTCTACAATAGATGAAAGGTCTCCAATACAACACAAATTTTCTTGTGTGTTAAAAATATAAAAGATGTGTTCTAGTGAGAGGCATATGGAGATACAACTGGAATAGGAGAGCTAAAAGGAGGTCTATGGTATTCGGGTCATCGTAAAATTATTAATAACTACTATACTTGGTGAAGGGGTTGTTAATGGAGAACTACATTCAGGAGAGATGTATTCAAAGGTATAAAATAAATTAGATAATGTTCAATTTAAGATATGATTTGGTAAAAGAAGGGATCTATGGTAGCGGGAGGGGGTCTAAAAATTGGAAATAAAACAATTTAGATCTATATCCACATTTAAACCTTTAGGTTTTAAACTGTCCAGTAGATATATCCATCGCCCACTAGCATTCCTGGCTCCTCCGCCTCTGCGTGCACCATCATAGCAAACCGTTTAAGCCGCTTGCTTTGGGGGCACACTCCCTAGCTGGGCTGTGTGCATCCATGCACACACACGCAGTGCAGCTCCTTGCACACTCCAAAGACATGATGATAGGTTAATTGACTTCTGTTTAATTTGCCCCTAGTATAGAGACCATAGATTGTAAGCTACTTGAAGGCAGAGACTGATGTGAATGTACAATATATATGAGCGGTCTTAAAAAAGTATCCACACTTTTTTATATTTAATAGAGTTTTAAAAAGTGTGGAAATATGTAAAGCGTTGCATAAATAGATGGTACCATATAAGTACCTGTAATAAATAAATAAATAAATATTGGGCATTGTGTTCTAAAGGAAACTATATCCAGGAATATTATGGTCGGTTGATGCAGTAAGCATATCTTGCAGGGTTACACAGCATTTATCTATGGTAATGAAGACAGTGAGCATTAATGTATCAGGCCCAACCAAAAGAAAAAAAAAAATACACACAAAAGAAAAAATTAGCAGGTGCGCTTAGTATAGCCCTCCAGCTGGCTGTTCATGATAATTAGACAAGGCAAAGGGTGCTGCTGCTCTCTATGGATCCTCTGGGTGGCAGGAACACATCTAGACAAAACACAAAAGAAGAGCGCGCAAAGCCGCCCTAGTGTAACTCGGCATTAATATGGTAAAGTTAAAAACACTACAATGGTCAAACTCACATTGTGTGAAGATAGATACAGCATAAGGAAGCATAATCTCCCCATTACAGGAGATTAAAGTGATACTAAAGGTTTTTTTTTTAATAACAAACATGTTATACTTAACTGCTCTGTGCAAGGGTTTTGCCTGGGGGCACACGTGTCCATTGACACAGACAGCAGGACTTGACCCCGCCCCTGGCTCCCGTGTCACTGGATTTGATTGACAGCAGCGGAAGCCAATGGCTCCTGCTGCTATCAATCTATCCAATGGGGACCCGAGCCAGCGGCTGGAGTTGCTGGGCTCATCCTCGACGCTGGAACAATCAGATTCAGGTAAGTAAAAGGAGGGCTCTGGGGGGCTGCTGCAGTACAGGAGGTTTTTCACCTTAATGCATAGATGCATTAAGGTGAAAAACTTTGAGATTTTACAACCCCCTTAACTTCACATAACAGATATCTATCTGTTATGCAACGTTAATCTCCTGTAATGGGGAATGAATATATAGAACTGAACCCAGAAAGGAATTTTTAGTACCCAGAAATACTTTCTATTTTTGCTTTTATTAACATTATATAAGAAGTTATATCTGTTTATTTTAAATGTGTTTTGGCATAGTGTTCAATGCATGTAATATAAGTATTCTTTTAATGGGCAAAAGATGTTTACATGTTCTTTGAGGCAAAGCCAAAAGAAGGCTTAAGTACGGGCCTGCTTCCGCTTTTCAGGGAGCGCGTCCGGTCGCTGTTGATGATGAATCATCATCTGGGTAACACGAGTGTGATTCCCTGCACGGAAGTGAGGCTTGGGGTGCAAGCCTCGATGCCATCTTCATATGGTATTACTGCCAGAATATAGTGTGACTTCTGGAATGAAAGTGAGGCTTGGAACCCAAGCCTCAATGCCATCTTGATCCAGTATTACAGCCAGACACAAATGCCAGATTGCCACAGTATGAGCAGAAACAATTTGATTGAACTCACAAAGTATAAATTTGCAATGACTGAGCGTGGACCTTCACCCCAGATGATGTCTTATTAGACAAAACACGTCGGGTAGAGTTCCAGCCAGGCCATTGCAAACCACAAGTCTGATATATCGATGGATTTTATTGATTGAGCGCTAAACCTACTGATGGAATGTAAGTGTTCTGTACTTTTTAAATACATTTTGCTATCTTACGGTTTTACATTGTGGAGACATTTTGTTTTTTTGGATGTTTGGACCGTTTGATATTACCAAGAAAATGGGATCTCAGCTACAGCCTGGCAGTGTGAAACCCCTGGAGCCACTTAATGGATTACTCTTGTGGAGATTTATCTCTGTCAGCCTGTTTGACTCAGCACCGTAAAGTTTCTGAGTCCACGCTTTCCGGTAAGCGCATATATGTTCCTTGGTGGTGGATATCACTTTTATGGCGGTCTACTTAAGATCCTATGTGGAATTATCTACTATCACAGGATTTCACCACACTTTGAGGATTTATATACAGTATATATCTGTTATCAAACACTGGACTGTTTGCACTGTATAATTTGTAACTAATATCACTCCTACATGCACGTTGCACTTTAATGTCCACTTTTGTGGATGTTTCTTTTCACATATTTGTTATGTATATTTAGTTTTTTATGCATAGCATTTGTTTTGATATAGTAGTTTATATACCATACATGTAACCTCTAGTAGTATCTACGTTACATTTAGCACATTTTCTATTATGACCACATTTGTGTGGTTCCCTTCATTGAACCACTGACACTTGAGCGCAGCACTTTACCACATGGATTTCCCTAACAGAATATTTTGTCTATTGTAGTGTTTGCAGCTTTTTTAATTTAGATCACTAAACGCGGTAATTTCCACTATTTTTATGCCTTGTTGCCTACTGGGTAAATGAAGCAAAAATCCACATAATGGATGAAATAGAAGCAGAGAGTTCATTGTACTACGGATGCACTGGTACAGCTTTCTCTCCATCAAGGAGAACAGTGAGCAGCAGAGTAGTGACATCTCCAATTCTCATTCCAAATCTTGTGAGACTAGTGGTCAGAAACACAGTGATGGAGGTGATTTCCTGTGGCAGAATTACAAATTAGAGGCTTAAGGCACATTCATTGATTTTTTTTTCAATATAACTGTCTGGAAGTTAATTCAAAATATCTTCCATATAACAAATCTTTGCCATTTTTACTGGTTGTGAAATGGTGCAATTATGAATTGTTTATAACTGATTGTTTGCAATAGATTGTAAGCTTTAAATACACTCTTTTTAAATTAATAGCATATTTTCATTTTAAAGCAGAAATTTAGTAAAGCTGAGTAATCTACTAGAAATGAGGTAAACTGTAATAATCCAAATTCCCAGACTCATAAAATGATTCTATTTGATTTTTTTCAGAACAGAGTAATAATAGAAGAAATAAGGATTGAATTACTTGCTAATGAGTTTCCTAATGTGATTATGTAAATCTCTGCCTGTATATATGAATACAGTATAAAGCAAAGATGTAGAATGTTATTAGAGTAGTATTATAAGTCATTATCTAATTAGGTACAATGCCATTATTGTCCATCACTGCAAATGCTAGGCACCTGGCTACCTTTAGCTCCTTTTTATAGACCAACACCTGTTATAATGCAAATTAATCACTGGCAGGTAACCCAAATTGGGTGCGCTTGAAGAAACCCTGCCTGCTGCAGTGATTATATCTCATTAAGGAAATAACAGGATGGCAATCCTGCTGCAAAATCAACACTTTCAGGAGTATCGGGAAGAGAGCTTTCTGGGCTGTCCACTGCATATCTCCCCCTTACCAAACCCACCCCTACATCAATTACTACCACAATTGTAGCATTACATTTTACAATATTGCTCACTCTATAAACTTGTGGTAGGCTCACAGTTCTGCTAGGGGTCTCTTCCATAAACTCTGGCTGATCAATAAAAAAGAGATTATATTTAGTCTGCAATCAGTGTAATATTAGCAAATGATGATGCCGCAAGCAGTAAAAAGCAAGCTATGGGCTTGCCTCTCTTCTGGTTTTGCAGAAATAAGTGTTCTTATAAGCTTTCCAGAAGATGATTACAAGTGGCGAATTTCACTTTAACCTGATATTTGAATGCTGCCAAATTTGTAGTAGAAGTTTTATATAAGGCATTTGTATAGTTATTAAGGCAATTATACTATTTAGAAAAAAAAACCCTGGGTACTGAAGAGAAAACTGTGTTGCTATTAGCTTATGCAAAATCCTGTATTGCAGTTGCAAATCTCTCAAATTGTGAAATGCCAAAAATAGTTTATCAAAAATAGAAGATATAGCTTTCCAAGTTGTTCTTTCTACTTCTTTTTGTTTAAACATTTTATTGAAAAGTTAACATTATACAAAGAGAAGCATCACAGATGCCCATGAAAGAAGGATATACAAAGAAAATAATGTACAACAAGGTGATGAAGCTATTGATGTAACTACCGGTGAAAAATGGGAAATGAGATATACATCAAAATCTCACATTATAGAAGGAAAGAGCAAATCATAATGAAGTCCAGTAATGGGTAGGTGGAATTGGTGCTGCTAGTGTGAAATGTGCTCTCATGTGTCAAATAAAATCATATACAACTGTACAAATAAAAAGCAAAAAAGGAATAAGCAACCATGAAAAACAACAACACCTTGATGCAAAAGTGCTAAGTGCAAGTGCAAATTGCATATGCTAATGTGCAATAATACAATATAATCAAAGTGCTACAGTGATATCTGTGTAAACATGATAACATTAAATAAAGTCCATAAATTCAAAAAAAAAGTCCATAAGTTTGTTAGCTGAGTATTGAAATCAATGCGCTGGAAGCTTCTTGTATACAGCAATATGCTTTACTTTCATGGAGAAATAGCAGAACGTGTCTTACAGCATCAGAGGCATGAACATGAGGGAAGCACTTCCTCGCCTTATGGTATGATTACATATGCAATTTGCACTTGCACTTAGCACTTTTGCATCAAGATATTTTTTGTTGTGGTTTTTAAGGTTGCTTATGTCTTTTTTGCTTTTTATTTGCACAGTTGTGTATGATTTTATTTGACACATGAGAGCACGTTTCACACTAGCAGCGCCAATTCCACCTACCCATTACTGTACTTCATCTTGGCCATCTTCCTTTTTGGTAGTTGGTATATGTGGAGGCAGCAGCTATTAGCATTTCTCTCTAGTCCATAGCACAGAACAATTTACCTTACCTGTTTTCAAAGACATGCCAATATCACAGGTGAAAAAATTGATAATAAAATTCCCAACGTCATCAAACTGATAAAGAGATTTTAGGAAGAGAGCATTCCATTCAAAAATAACTAAGAATTAAAAGGTTTACAAAAATAGATCTCTACAGTTGTACCAGAGATCCCATTGTTTATGAAAGAAGGGCATTGTATGGTGTAGTGTACGGTAAATATGATTGTGATGGACCCCGTACTCTTGAGGAGAATGTCTGCCGTAATAAGCTTTCCTTGCTCTGTACCAGCACAATCCAAGATCCCTCAGCTCACCCAGTCACTTGTCGATACAGCAGTGTAGGGTGAATAACAGCGTAAGGCTTTATTGAAGAACAAACACAAGTATATATGTCTGGAAACAATTCCCCCCTCCTAGTTAGCATAGAGACACAGGATGGGATAAACTTTCCATCCAATCACATGAGGCACAGGTACATTCAACTTATCAACATATCTATAAACAAAATCTGGGCATGCAGCCAACAACTAGTGTACTGAAACTTTTAACCTTTCAACAACTATTTAAAACAATAACTCGGAACACGGATCACTTCTTTCATGGAGAGACCTGTTAAAGGAACTTCTCCTCTCCTATCACTTGGGCGTGTGTGCCTGCACACAGTTCAAATGTCCAATGTCAGTGTTCTAAACATATGGTAAACAACCTGGCTGGTTCAGGGGTAAAATGAAATACTGAGGCCAGTGTGGTTGTGGTGAGTCTGGTTAGATGAGACCAGACTGGGGTTCTCAGGTCACCCTGTGCCTCTAATAGAAACAGAGGGACTTACACATAAGAGGGGCCTAGGGGGCTGAACCAGGAGTTTCCTGACCCCTCTAAGGTAAGCTGGGTTTCACGCCCCCCCCCCCCTCCCAAAGTGACACTCGTCACAATGATCCAATCAAGTCTAATCTGTTTCTGATAAGTATAGATGGGACATCTGTGGACTTCTATTGAAAGGTGATAGTTCACTGAGTGGCTACACAGGCTGTATGTATCAGGGATGTGCAGCAAGGTCAGTGGCTGGTGAGGCACTGGCTAGTATCAGAGCCAGATACACACAGGTGACATACTCCATGAACGTTAGAGTGAGAGCAATAATTCTAGCACTAGACCTCCTCTGTAACTCTAAACATGTAACCTGTAAAAAAAATTTAAAGCGTCGTCTATGGAGATTCTTAAGTACAGAAGTTTGGTGCCATTCCACAAGTGTGCGTAATTTTAAAGCGTGACATGTTAGGTATCTGTTTACTCTGCATAACATCATCTTTCACATTATACAAAAAAATTACTTTTTTTTAATTTATGAGACAGTTTCTTTAAAAAGAAGTGTTTCAAAAATTGCTGCGCAAATACTGTGTAACATAAAAAGTTGCAAAGACTGACATTTTATTCCCTAGGGTGTCTGCTAAAACAATATATATATATATATACATATATATATATATATATATATATATATATATATATATATATAATGTTTGGGGGTTCTGAGTAATTATCTTTCAAAAAAATTATGATTTTTACATGTAGGAGAGAAGTGTCAGAATTAGCCTGGATGGCAAGGGATTAATTACCATAAGTAAGTAATATACAAATAATTATTATATATTATTCTTAAGGTAATTTGCTATATTTTAAAAAACTGGACTCAAGCAGGTGGCTTAATGGTCAAATTACTGAAGTTTGAAGTTATAACTTCAAACCAGTATTTTCACAGTAAATAGATAAATAATAAATGATTATCTTATAACATATAGCACAATAATATATGATTTAGCTTGTACCATTTCAGCAGCAGCAGATTATAATTCTCCCTCTTAACTGTGTGAGAAAAACATGGGATTATGGGTAAATTTTATACACATAAACCCATGTATTTCCTTGTAGTTAAGAGGGCTGGGCTGGAAGGGAGTATTTTGTCTTTGCCTCCACTGCAGCATTTTTATTGGACAGCTTGGGCCAATGGTGCTTTACTATTGGATAAGGCTCCAAGCTGTCCATTGAGCTCAGTGCCTCTGACAAGAAGTGAGGAGAGGCACAGTGAGCTCATCTTCTCAGTCTGCTGGAAACACAGTGGGGGTCATTCACTATAGCACGATTCTGCCTTCGCTGGAATTTTAACGTGCAAAATCCCCAAATCGTGCTAATTAGCGAGAAAATGGAATTCACTATAACGCTGGGGAAAAAAATACTCCCAGAATCAAATTCAGTATAGCACCCAGACAACAGAAACTGACTAAAAAACTAGTCGTGGTAGAAGCAAGGGAATTGCACATGGTAATAATGTTTAGAGCATGATATGGTTGCCTAAATAGTTCTTAAAAATGTGGTATATTGTTTAATGATGATCTGCTTTTAAATTGTTTAAAAAAGTGATGTATAACATGCAATATGATTGAAAGTCTGAAAAGAGCTAAATTCCCCCTTTTTCTCAGATTATTCATCAGCACAACTGAGCATGCTCAGCCCAGAAAATTCCCTCATTTTAACTCCCATGACTTTTTTACAGGCCGCTATAGTGAGTTTGCAAATTCATGCTTGGCTAATATGCCTTCTTGAGAGTGCAAATTCGCACTATATAATCCAATGTAAGTTTTTAGCCATTGATTCTAATGTTACAATTTTAACTCTCCCAAATAAATCCTTTTCTTGTTGAAATGAAATCTATCTTTCTCTCAAAGAAATTGTCCCTGCAACATTGTTCCTTCTTCTTCATGATCTATTTTGTTTTTTAAGAATGCTAGATGTGTAATGTTTTCATATTTTGGTAAAATACATTTTTCTCTGTCTCACCTGTTGATGTCCATCTCACAGAAATACTTTCCTTAAAATAAGGATAACATCACTATTCTACACACACACACCAAAAACCAACAATGATCACAGAATAAATCAAGAAGAATAACTCCTGACTAATGTAATTCCACCACCTCTATGTCCAAAGAAATGCAATATATATGTGTAGGAGGGTTCCACATGTAGGAGCATGGTGGCTAACAGCTTAGTGCTTCAGCCTAACAGCGCTGGGGTTCTGGATTGGAATCCCACACATGCCACTTCATGTAGAGAAGTTGTCTGTTCTCTCTATGTTGTTAAACATAACTCCTGGCTTAGGGCATTGTCTAAATTTAGTATTTATGTGTAGGAGGGTTCCAACTCCATTGCAAATTGTGTCATATGTTTTCCATGGGTAAGGACTATAATCAGCCTTAACGTTTCCCCACCAGCAATAATTGCAGCTTCTTATCAAGCCAAATGCCCCAAAATGTGAAATGTTCTATAGCAGAATGCTCACAGTACTGAGCCTTAACCAGCCTTCAACACAGATGGCATATGCAGAGGCGGCTCTAGACTTTGTGAGGCCTTAGGCAAAACCTAGACATGAGACCCCACTCACGCCCATAATGGGAAAAATAATTTAAGCACTTCCCGCCCGGCGCATTGACAAATGACGTCCGGGCGGGTGGCTCATTATCCTGACTGGACGTCTATTGACGTCCTCAGGATAATCCGTGATCGCGCGCCCCTGGGGGCGCGCATTGCGGCGATCGGTGGTGCCATGGGTCAGGCTGACCCACCACATTACCGACCGAGGTAAAAGGCTTCCATCTGAAGCCTTTTACCATGTGATCAGCCGTGACCAATCACGGCTGATCACAGTGTAAATAGGAAGAGCCGTTTATCGGCTTTTCCTCTGCTCAGGTCTGCAGACCTGAGCAGCGGAGAGCCGATCGGCTGCTCTCCTGACAGGGGGGGCTGCGCTAAACATTTATCAGCGCAGCCACCCTCAGGATCACCCCACTGGACCACCAGGGAGCACACAGAGGCCGCCCAGGACCACCAGGGAAGGACCACAGAGGCCGCCCAGGACCACCAGGGAGCCCCCACTAGACCAGCAGGTAAGGGCATTATTGTGCACTGTAGGGATGGCACTGTGCCCATGTATGATGCCTGCCAGTGCCATCCCTAACAGTGCTTGTTGCACCTGTGCCCACCACTGCCACCTATAAGTGCCCACCTGTGCCCACCTGTGACACCTATCAGTGCCCACCTGTGTCACCTATCAGTGCCCACCTGTGCCATCTAAAAGTGCCCACCCATGCCAACTAAAAGTGCCCACCTGTGCCACCTAAAAGTGCCACCTATCAGTGCCCATCAGTGCCCAGTGCCACTTATCAGTGCCGCCTATGAGTATCCATCAGTGCCGCGTATCAGTGCCCGTCAGTGTTGCTTGTCAGTGCCGCCCATCAGTGCTGTATATGTGCCCCATCATCAGTGCAACCTTATCAGTGCCACCTCATCAGTGCCAATCTGTACTGCCTCATTAGTGCCCGTCAGTGTAGCCTCAACAGTGCCCATCAGTGTAGCCACATCAGTGCCCGTCAGTATGGCGATGTGAGTATGGTGATACCACATGTGTGAGAAGGAGAAAATGTACTTTATACAAACTTTTGTGACAGAAACAAAGAAAAATGTTTTTTTTTTCAAAATTTTCGGTCTTTTTTTTTTCTATAGCGCAAAAAATAAAAACCGCAGGGGTGATCAAATACCACCAAAAGAAAGCTCTATTTGTGGGAACAAAATGATAAAAACTTTGTTTGGTTGCAGCGTCGCACGACCGCGCAATTCTCATTCAAATCGCAACAGCACTGAAAGCTGAAAATTGGTCTGGTAGGGAAGTGTTCTAAGTGCATGGTATTGAAGTGGTTAACCACTGGGCACTTAAACCCCCTTCCTAACCAGACCAATTTTCAGGTTTCAGTGCTCTCACATTTTGAATGACAATTACTCAGTCATACTACACTGTACCCATATGAAATTTTCGTCCTTTTTTCACACAAATAGAGCTTTCTTTTGGTGGTATTTAATCACCATCGGGGTGTTTATTTTTGAGCAATAAATGGAAAAATACCGAACATTTTGTAAAAAAATGCATTTTTCTTTATTTCTGTTATAACATTTTGCAAATTAGTAATTTTTCTTCATAAATTTTGGCCAACATTTATACTGCTATATATCTTTGGTAAAAATAACCCAAATTAGTGTATATTATTTGGTCTTTGTGAAAGTTATAGAGTCTACAAACCATGGTGCCAATCACTGAAAATTGATCACACCTGATGCACTGACGGCCTATCTCATTTCTTGAGGCCCTAACAAGACAGAAAAGTACAAATACCCCTCAAATGACCCCTTTTTGGAAAGTAGACAGTCCAGCGTATTTAGTAAGAGGGATGGCGAGTTTTTTGAAGTCTTAATTTTTCCCACAATTCTTTGTAAACTGAAGATTTTTTTTTTCAGTTTTTTTTTCACAAAATTGTCATATTAACAGATTATTTCTCACACCCAGCATATGCATACCACCGATTACATGTCAAAACACATTCTGCTACTCCTCCTGAGTATGGCGATACCACATGTGTGAGACTTTTACACAGCCTGGCCACATACAGAGGCCTAACATGCAGGGAGCGCCATCAGGCGTTCTAAGGACATAAATTACACATATAATTTTCTGACTACCTCTTGCACTTTTGAAGGTCCTGGAGCACCAGGGCAATGGAAACACCCAAAAAATGACCCCATTTTGGAAAGTAAACTCCCCAATGTATATTCTATGAGGCATAATGAGTCTTTTGAATGGTTCATTTTTTGCACAAGTTTTGGAAAATGTAGAAAGAAAATGAAAATGCATTTTTTTTACACAAGGTTGTCCCATTATACAATATTTCTAACACACAGCATGTACATAGCAAAAAGGACAACCTAAAATATATTCTGCTACTCATCCCGAGTATGGTGATACCACATGTGTGACACTTTTACACAGCCTGGCCACATACAGAGGCCCAATATGCAGGGAGCACCATCAGGTGTTCTAAGGACATAAATTACACATATAATTTCTTGACTACCTCTTGCACTTTTGAAGGTCCCGAAGCACCAGGGCAATGGAAACGCCCCAAAAATGACCCCATTTTGGAAAGTAAACACCCCAATGTATATTCTATGAGGCATAATGAGTCTTTTGAATGGTTCATTTTTTCCATAAGTTTTTGGAAAATGTAGAAAGAAAATGAAAATGCATTTTTTTTTACACAAGGTTGTCCATTTATACAATATTTCTAACACACAGCATGTACCCAGCAAATATTTCACCCTAAAATATATTCTACTACTTGTCCCGAGTATGGCGATACCACATGTGTGACACTTTTACACAGCCACATACAGAGGCCCAACATGCAGGGTGCACCATCAGGTGTTCTAGGGGCATACATTTCAAATCTAATTTGACTACCTATTACATTATTGTGAGGCACTGTGGTGGCAATGATGGGCACTGTAATGGCACTGATGGCCACTGTAGTGGCACTGATGGGCGCTGTAGTGGCATGGATGTGTCATGGATGAGAACTGATGTGGTATGGATGAGCATGAATGAGGCATAAATGAGCACGAATGGGGGTGAATAAGCCAAAGATGGTGATGACTGAACACAGATGGATGGGTGAGCACGGATGCATTGGTGAGCACGCATGCATGGGTGAATACAGATGGATGGCTGAGCACGGATGGATAGCTGAGCAAGGATGGATGGGTGAGCATGGATGGATGGGTGAGTACAGATGGATGGGTGAGCACGGATGGATGGCGGAGCATAGATGCATGGGTGAACACGGATGAGGCTGGATGGGTGAGCACGGCTGGATTGGTGAGCACGGATGAGGCTGGATTGGTGAGCACGGATGCATGGGTGAGCATAGATGGATGATGAAGCACGGATGCATGGGTGAGCATGCATGCATGGGTGAGCACAGATGGATGGCAGAGCACGGATGCATGGGTGACGAATGGGTGACGGATGGGTGAGGACAGATGCATGGGTGACGGATGAGTGGGCACGGATGGGTGAGCACGGATGCATGGGTAACGGATGGGTGAGCACGGATGGGTGAGCACGGATGTATGGGTGACAGATGGGTGAGCACGGATGGGTGAGCACGGATGTATGGGTGACAGATGGGTGAGCATGGGTGACGGATGGGCGGACACGGATGGGTGAGCACGGATGCATGGGTGACGGATGGATGAGCACGGATGCATGGGTGACGGATGGGTGAGCACGGATGCATTGGTGACGGATGGGTGGGCACGGATGGGTGGGCATGGATGACGGATGGGTGGGCACGGATGAGGGTGCATGGGTGAAGCTGGATGGGTGGATGAGGGGTCCCTGCCTGGCACATAGCGGTGCTGTGGGCACTTCAGATCCTGCCCACAGCACCGCTGCATCTCCTCTCTCCCCCCTCTCCTGTCACACTGCACCGATCGGTGCGGAGAGGGGAGAGACAAGCCGGCACTTCCGCCGGCTTGTTTACATGTGATGCTCCGTCATTTGACGGAGCGATCACGTGGTAAACGGCGCTCCAAGCGGCCATTTACCGTGATCCGTGATGCACCGGGTCTCACGGACTCGGCGGTCACGGATGCTCCCAGGTGCACGCCCCCACAGTATAGTACGTCCTCCCAGAACAATGAGTGCCACTTGCAATGTAATTACACGGTCGGCAAGTGGTTAACCACTTCAGCCCCGGAAGGATTTCCAGCTTTAGGACCGGAGCCCTTTCTGCGATTCGGCACTGCGTCGCTTTAACTGAAAATTGCGCGGTCGTGCGACGTTGTACCCAAATGAAATTTGCGTCCTTTTTTTCCCACAAATAGAGCTTTCTTTTGGTGGTATTTGATCCCCTCTGCATCATTTCTGATCGCCGCTATAAACAAAAGAAGAGCGACAATTTTGCAAAAAACCCCAAATTTCTAACTTTTTGCTAGAATACAAATAAAAAAAAAATATATAAAAAAACATTTTTTTTCACAGTTTTTGGACGATTTATATTCTTCCTCATATTTGCGATAAAAAAATCGCAATCGGCGTTTATTGATTGGTTTGAGCAAAAGTGGTCGCGTTTACGGATGATGAGAATTCATTTTTGGGTTTTTTGTTTTTTTTTACTAATAATGGCGGTGATCTATGATTTTTAGCGGTACTGCGATATTTCAGCGGACATGTCGGACCATTTTGACACTTTTTTGGGACCATTGGCATTTATACAGCGATCAGTGCTATAAAAATGCACTGATTACTGTGTAAATGTCATTGGCAGTGAAGGGGTTAACCTGCAGGGGGCGCTCTAAGGGTTAAATATGTTCCCTGGGCGTGTTCTAACTGTAGGGGGACTGCACTATCTGGGGAAGGGAAGTGGTCACAGCCTTCGTATACAGGAAGGCTGTGATCACAGCCCTTCCCCCTTCACACAGAGCGGAGGTCCGTGTTTACATACACGGACCTCCGTTCCTCCGCTCGGGGGGGTCATCGCGGGTAGCCGGTGGCAATCTAAGCCGCCGCACCCGCTCCCTGGCCTTCCCTGAACACAGTGAGCGTGCGGACGCCCCTCCGGCGGCGCGCGTGCGCTCACTAAGCTCGATCCCGCAGCCGCCATCGTATGACGGCGTTTTGCGGGAAGAGCCACTTTGTCGCCGCCAATTGCCGACCAGCGGTCGGCAAGCGGTTAAAGCAGAGTTCCACCCAATAAGGGAAGGTGACCCCATGACATGCTATAATTGTTATGTCATTTTTGGGGGGGGACCGGAGACTCTGTTTTCACAGGGTCCCAGGTCCACTTCCTCTCCTAGAGCTACGGCTCTGGAAGTTCACCTTCCCCCATCCCTCACTGCAATCTTCTGGGACATGTCACAGGTCCCAGAAGATACGCTGGCCATTCACAAAGTGCAGCGCGACTCGAGCATGCGCTGTTAGTGCCCGGCACTGAAGCCAAAACCGTACCCACACTTGTGATGCCGGTGCCGCACAGGGGAGGGGGAGAAGAGCAAGCCCTCGGGCGACCACATCGCTGGAGCCAGGGACAGGTGAGTGTCCGATTGTTAAAAGTCAGCAGCTATACTTTTTGTAGCTGCTGACTTTTAACTGGGTGGAACTCCGCTTTAAGCGATAAAAAAATGAAATGTATAAATTGCATATATTAAGAGCTTTAATGTGCTGGTGTCTGTGCTCTCTATCTCAGTGCTGGTGTCAGTTCTCTCTATCTCAGCGCTGGTGTCAGTTCTCTCTATCTCAGTGCTGGTGTCAGTATCCTCTATCTCAGTGCTGGTGCCAGTGCTCTTTATCTCAGTGCTGGTGTCAGTGCTCTCTATCTCAGTGCTGGTGCCAGTGCTCTTTATCTCAGTGCTGGTGTCAGTGCTCTCTATCTCAGTGCTGGTGTCAGTTCTTGCTATCTCAGTGCTGGTGTAAGTGCTCTCTATCTCAGTGCTGCTGTCAGTTTTCTTGATCTCAGTGCTGGTGTCAGTGTCCTCTATCTCAGTGCTGGTGCCAGTGCTCCTTATCTCAGTGCTGGTGTCAGTGCTCCTTATCTTAGTGCTGGTGTCAGTTCTCTCTATCTCAGTGCTGGTGTCAGTGCTCTCTATCTCAGTGCTGGTGTCAGTATTCTCTATCTCAGTGCTGGTGCCAGTGCTCTTTATCTCAGTGCTGGTCTCAGTGCTCTCTATCTCAGTGCTGGTGTTAGTGCCCTCTATCTCAGTGCTGATGTTAGTATCCTCTATCTCAGTGCTGGTGTCAGTTCTCTTTATCTCAGTGCTGGTGTCAGTGTCCTCTATCTCAGTGCTGGTGCCAGTGCTTCTTATCTCAGTGCTGGTGTCAGTGCTCTTTATCTCAGTCCTGGTGTCAGTTCTCTCTATCTTGGTGCTGGTGTCAGTTCTCTCTATCTCAGTGCTGGTTTCAGTGTCCTCTATCTCAGTGCTGGTGCCAGTGCTCTTTATCTCAGTGTTGGTGTCAGTGCTATCTATCTCAGTGCTGGTGTTAGTGTCCTCTATCTCAGTGCTGGTGTTAGTATCCTATATCTCAGTGCTGGTGTCAATTCTCTCTACCTCGGTGCTGGTGTCAGTGTTCTCTATCTCAGTGCTGGTTTCAGTGTTTTCTATCTCGGGCTGGTGTCAGTGTTCTCTATCTCGGTGCTGGTGTCAGTGTTCTCTATCTCTGTGCTGTTGTCAGTGTTATCTATCTTGGTGCTGGTGTCAGTTCTCTCTATCTCAGTGCTGGTGTCAGTGTTCTCTATCTCGGTGCTAGTGTCAGTTCTCTCTATCTTGGTGCTGGTGTCAGTTCTCTCTATCTCAGTGCTGGTGTCTGTGTTCTCTATCTTGGTGCTGGTGTCAGTGTTCTCTATCTCAGTGCTGGTGTCAGTTCTCTCGATCTCGATGCTGGCGTCAGTGTTCTCTCGATCTCGATGCTGGCGTCAGTGTTCTCTATTTCGGTGCTGGCGTCAGTGAAGGAGATAGCAGCGGAGAAGCCAATCAGCAGGCAGTGCCAGCAAAGGATATGGAGTGCCCGGCCTACCATGGCTGCGGATCAGCACTGGACTGGGCTTGGACCTCCCGACCCCGCAATGGAGCCCTGCATAGGCGGGGATAAGGGTGGGGGGGAGGCAGGGGTCAGGGGCTGTCAATCACAGGTGGGCACACTGGCAGAGGACAGAGCCGTCCTTAATGTGTGTGGCACCGATGATCAGGGGGAAGGGAGTGCAGTGGATGGGGTAGGGGAGGATAAAGGCCAGTGGCTGAGGAATGCTAGAGGAGCAGGGATGGGGGGTCTGGCTCTCCCCCATGCTGGTGGTTGCTGGCTGTACAAGGGGGTTGTGGCACAGTAGCTCTGCCCCCCCCCCCCAGCTGGAGCCCCTGATCCCCCGCCCTGATTGAAAGCCCTGGAGAGACACCACTTCTTTCCTACCTCCTCCTTCCATCGGCTCCATCCAGCCCTGCTGAGGCCTCCTACCCGGAAGGACTATCAAATTTCCCCGCTCGCCACTGCTTGCCAGATGCCTCCTCGGGATGTGCAGAGCACTCAAGTGGGGGGGTGGCACTGACAGGGAGGGGGGAGATCTGCATCCTCGGAGCAGCTCCGGCTGCTGGAATGAGTCTCCTCCCATTCTCCTCCCCGGACAACACAGTGCTGGCCCCGCCTCCTCCCTAGGACACAGCAACAGCCAAGGCTCCATCCTTTCTCCACTGCCTGGCCATGGAGCCCACAGGCATCATTAGCAGACTGGAGCGCAGCGCAGCAACAGGCATTGTTGTCAACAGAGTCGGCTCTTCAGTTAGGCAAGTTAAGCGGCAGTTAGGCTAATTTGCCTAATTAGAGAGCTGCCTCTGGGCATATGCCAGAAACAGGTTGTTCAATGGTTATCCAACCTTCCACAGTACATCTGCATTGGTTAACTTATTGCACCCCTGGGACTTAGCTCTGTTTGACATCACAGATGTCAGCATCTCCATTATGGAGGCTCCATTAGCATGTCAGCACAGTGACAAATGGGTTAGTGCTTCTGCTTAGCAAACCTGGGGTCATTGGTTCATATCCTACACATGCCATTTCCTGTAGAAAGATTGTCTGCTCTTCCTGTGTTGTTAAACATAACTCATATCCTTCCACAAATTATATATAAATGTAGTATTTATGTGGAGGAGAGTTCCACCACCATTGCAATCTTGCACAATCTACTATCTTGGAAAAAAGTATTGGGACGCCTGCCTTTACACGCACATGAACTTTAATGGCATCCCAGTCTTAGTCCATAGGGTTTAATATTGAGTTGGCCCACCCTTTGCAGCTATAACAGCTTCAACTCTTCTGGGAAGGCTGTCCACAAGGTTTAGGAGTGTGTCTATGGGAATGTTTGACCATTTTTCCAGAAGCGCATTTGTGAGACCAGACACTGATGTTGGATGAGAGGGCCTGGCTTGCACTCTCCACTCTAATTCATCCAAAAGGTATTCTATCGGGTTGAGGTCAGGACTCTGTGCAGGCCAGTCAAGTTCCTCCACCCCAAACTCGCTCATCCACGTCTTTATGGACCTTGCTTTGTCCACTGGTGCGCAGTCATGTTGGAACAGGAAGGGGCCATCCCTAAACTGTTCCCACAAAGTTGAGAGCATGAAATTTGCCAAAATGTCCTGGTATGCTGACACGAAGGCTAGGTTTCCATTATTGCGACCTGAAAGTGGTGCGATTTTGCTGCGATTTTACAGAGATTTTTGCCGCAATTCTGATGTGACTTTAAGCAATGCCTGCATACTCTTGAGGTCTATGGACCTCAAACCGCATCTAAGTAAGATCAAAGTAGTGCAGGGACTACTTTGAAGTTGCTGAGACTTGGAGTTGCACAGATATGAATGGTTATCATTGGGTATCATGGGGTACAACTTGTCATGCGACTCTGATGTCCAAAGTTGCAGGAAAAGTCACACAAGTGTGAAAGGGGCCTAACGACTATGTTTCCACTAGTGCTACTTGTCATGTGACTTGGGACTGCAAAGTCGCATGACAAGTCGAACCCCATGATTTCCAATGAGTACCGTTCATATCTGTGTGACTTCAAAGTAGTCCTTGCACTACTTTGGTCCGACTTTGATGCGACTTGAGGTCCATAGACCTCAAGAATACACAGGCATTGCTACAAGCCGCATCAAAATCGTGACAAAAAGTGCAGCAAAAATCGCAGCAAAAAATTGCGGCAAAATCGTGCGACTTTCAGGTCGCAGTAGTGGAAACCTAGCCTAAGAATTCCCTTCACTGGAACTAAGAGGCCAAGAACAACCATAATCTCCCCTCCACCAAATGTTTAGGACCAGTGCACAAAGCAAGTTCCATAAAGACATGGATGAGAGAGTTTGGGGTGGAGGAACTTGACTGGCCTGAACAGCACAGTGGTCAGTGTTAGTGTTAATGTTAAAGTTTGTTAGAATTAATCATGCCCATGGATTTGGACATTTCACATTGTAGGTTTTACACTGCACAGGTACATATGCTTAGAAAACTGTTGGTTTATGTGCTGCATGCATATATGGATACACAATGGACTTAGATCTTTGGCCTGGGGTTGGAGGTTTGATGCACATAGCCAAGGGCTAAAGCTGGATACACACTATCCAATTTTCTGTAGATTTTTTCCTTCAGATTTTTTCCTTCAGAAAACCATATAATATGAGGTCAAACCTTAGGAGTAGAGTTGAGCAAACCCGAACTGTAACGTTTGGGTCCGTACTGAACTTTCGGGTGTCCATGTTCCGAACCCGAACGTTTGAGAAAAAGTCCAGGTTCGGGTTCTGGGATCTGGTATTTTATCACGCATGTTGAATAGCTGCAGGGCAGCCAATCAACAAGCGTTTCACTGGTTTTCCCTAGAAGCCATCACAGCCATGCCTACACCTGAAAAAGAGTTTGCAAGCCCAAGCCTTGTACCTGTGGGCTTTCAAGTCATGCCTGGGTTTGCAATGTCAAGCCCAAACGAGTTGAGATGAGGATTCCAAACTGGAGTATAATATACCAAAAGACTTCCTTTTTTAGACTTCCTTTTTTAGATGTCTTTTAACCTATCACACATAGGTCGAAATCGGGAACCGATACACGTAGTTTGGAGGTTGGGGTCCGGTTTCTAGATTCAGGTAACACATAGGTATATACGTACGTCGTGTATTTGGTTGTCAAAAGATTCGTATACATGGACACGTCACAT
>BLSH010025164.1:455245-465434 GCA_018402905.1 Glandirana rugosa | reverse complement strand
CGACTTGATGGCCAGCAATTCCCTATCACCGACATCATAGTTCCAGCAAGATGGTGCACCACCACATTATGGGTGTCAGGTCTGAGCATTCCTAGATGAACAGTTTCCTGGAAAGTGGATTGGTCGTCGTGGGCCAGTTGAATGGCCCCCAAGGTCTCCCGATCTGACCCCCTTAGACTTTTATCTTTGGGGTCATCTGAAGGCAATTGTCTATGCTGTGAAGATACGAGATGTGCAGCACCTGAAACTACGGATACTGGAAGCCTGTGCTAGCATTTCTCCTGCGGTGTTGCTATCAGTGTGTGAAGAGTGGGAGAAGAGGGTTGCATTGACAATCCAACACAATGGGCAGCACATTGAACACATTTTATAAGTGGTCAGAAACGTGTAAATAACTCATGAAAGAATAAAGTTACATTAAAACCAAGCACACCATTGTTTTCTTGTGAAATTCCCAATAAGTTTGATGTGTCACATGACCCTCTTCCTATTGAAAAAACAAAAGTTGGATTCAAAATGGCCAACTTCAAAATGGCCGCCATGGTCACCACCCATCTTGAAACGTTTCCCCCCTCACATATACTAATCTGCCACAAACATGTAGTTAATATCACCAACCATTCCGATTTTATTAAGGCGTAACCATATAAATGGCCCACCCTGTAGAATACTGCAATCACTGAGCAGCAAATGATATCACCTGTGATGTATTTCAGTTATCCTTCAAACTTGACCTGTTAGTGGGTCCCGAGGACTGGAGTTGAGAACCACTGCTTTACAGGTTACCACTTTAGATCTGCAGAGGAGGTCTACTGCTAGAATTACTGCCCTTGATCTGACATTTGCGGTGATGCCTCACATGCATGGTGAAATTGCTGTTTACATACGACACGAGACTGACACTTGTGTCCACCTTCATTGTGCTTTTTATTTCATTTTTACACTGTCCCTTTCATCTTTTTTTTTTAATCATTTTTATTTTTATCACAGGGATTTTAAATATCCCCTATGATAAAAAATAGGTATAGTCGCATATTTTTTTTTTTATTTTAATTTGGGGTCTACTAGACTCTAGATCTTTCCCCAGCCCTTAAAGCATCTGATCACACCAATATCGATGATAAAGTTATGTTAAAACCAAGCACACCATTGTTTTTCTTGTGAAATTCCCAATAAGTTTGATGTGTCACATGACCCTCTTCCTATTGAAAAAACAAAAGTTGGATTCAAAATGGCCGACTTCAAAATGGCCACCATGGTCACCACCCATCTTGAAAAGTTTCCCCCCTCACATATACTAATGTGCCACAAACAAGAAGTTAATATCACCAACCATTCCCATTTTATTAAGGTGTATCCATATAAATGGCCCACCCTGTATATATACACAGTGTATTGGTGTATTAAGTGTACACTATATATCAATGGATTTGTGGGTGTACGATAGTACACTTGCCGTGGTGTATTAAAATATATATATATATATATACACAGAGCGTATTGGGTGTACACTATATGTCAGCGCATTCGCGGGTGTACGTACGGTATATAGTACACTTGATGTGGTGCCTTAAAATATAGTCTAGAAAATATATATACACAACGTGGTGTACGTACGGTATGTAGTAGACCTGATGTGGTGTATTAAATATATACAGTCTAGTATATATATACACACAGTGTATTGCGTGTACACTATATATCAGTGCATTCGGGGGTGTACGGTATATAGTACACTACTTGACGTGATGTCTTAACCACTTCAGCCCCAGAAGGATTTCCCAGTTTAGGACCAGAGCACTTTTTGCGATTCGGCACGCGTCGCTTTAACTGACAATTGCGTGGTCGTGTGACATTGTACCCAAACAAAATTTGCGTAATTTTTCCCCACAAATAGAGCTTTTTTTGGTGGTAGTTGATCACCTCTGCGTCATTTCTGATCACCGCTATAAACAAAAGAAGAGCAACAATTTTGCAAAAAAAAAAAAAAATTCTTACTTTTTCCTATAATACATGTCCCAAAAAAAAAAAACATTATTATATTCTTCCTCATATTTTTGGTTAAAAAAATTGCAATCAGCGTATATTGATTGGTTTGCGCAAAAGTTGCCGTGTTTACGAATGATGAGAATTCATTTATGGGGTTTTTATTTATTTATTTTTTTTACTAGTAATGGCGGCGATCTGCGATTTTTATTGGTACTGTGACATTGGGGCAGACATGATGGATGAGTGCACCCTCCTGAGGCTTCTTTTGTGCTGGTTTTCAGGCTGCGGTCACCCGCCCCCTCCCGGAGTGACGTGTTGCCAGGCCCCTGATGTAGCATCAGACTGTACAGGTGGTTGCTCCGGATACCGTGGGTGTCAGGGTAGGTAGCTCCTATTGTTCATTCCATTTTAGCTTTTTCCCCTGCTCTATGGTTTGACTATATACCTTTATGGTTATACAATTTTTTACTCTTACAGATTTACTCTGATGCATGTCTCATTGGCTCCTGACGAGTGACACAGGTCACGAAATGCATAGAGCCCTCCATTTGATGTTTACATGGCATCTACCCTTTTACTGCAATCTTTAAAAGTTACTTTTTTATTCAATTTACTACCAGCCATCTAGCCTCACTCAAAGTCCCAAACCCCTCCTTTTTCTATGATATATGCTAGGGATGGAGGTACTGTTCCCTACTGGATCTAGACCTCACTCCAAGTCCCATCCATGTGGTTCATGGCTTTCTATATTGTACGTATGGTATATAGTAGACTTCATGTGGTGTATTAAAATATATACAGTCTAGTATATATATTATATACACACACAGTGTACTGAGTGTGCACTGTATATCAGTGCATTCAAGGGTGTACAGTATATATTACAGTGCAGTGCAGTGTTGAAAAAAATCCCCATCATGTCAGGAAGGCCACAAAGGAGAGGCAGACGCTCCCAGGCCACTAAAAGAAGGCAAACAGCCTCTGTTTCTTCAGTGAAAAGTGGTGGTGGCGGATATGGTGCACCCTCTGCAGACGGGTCACGCTTGTCCTTTTTTTCTGATATTGGCCGTGCTGTTCAGCCTCAACATGCAGAAGAGTTGGTGGAGTGGATAACTAAGCTGTCCTCAACCTCCTCATCCTCTATCACCCAGGCTCATACAAGTTTGCCTTCCAACGCAGCTGGCAAAGCGGCCTATTCCACCGGATCCTTGTCCACAGTTAGCCCCACCATCATGCATGGAGGAGTCACCAGAATTATTTGACCATAGTGTTGATTACATGCTGATGGAGGATGTGCAGCAATTTGAAGGCGTGAGCCTAGAGACAGGGGGTGCTGCAGAAAGACAAAAAACTAGCAGTCATGTTCCCCCAGCTGCAGCATAATGCCAAGTTTGCTCCAGTGATGAGGAGGGAGGGGATGATGAGGACACGGACTGTATGTGCCTGAGAGAAGAGAGAAGGAGGGGAGGAGGCACAACTCAAACGAGGCAGGATGTTCTCCAAGGGCCAGCTTAAGGGCAACCACCCAATTGCATCAGACCACAGAGCTCCAAAGGTGCAGGGCACTGCTGACTTTCAAAAGTTCTTTGGTGTGGGAATTTTTCAGCACGTGCAGTAGATCACACCGTTGCTATTTGCAATCTATGTCTGAAGTGGGTCAAGTGTGGCCAGTACCGCAGCCGCTTGGGCACTACTGTCTTGACAAGACATATGGCGACCAGCCATGCAGTCCGTTGGCAGCAGCACCTGAACAACCCACACCAGAAAACAAGGCGGACTTCTCCTTGCTCCTCATCTGGGATCTCAGTGCCTTCTATACCTCCAGTCCTCTCCAAAATCTGCACTGAGCGGAATGAAGGTCTAGCAATGCATGCCACAAGTACTTGCAGTGAATCTGCGAGCAGTACACCACTAGGTGAATTCAGCAGGCAAATATCCCTACCCCAGTTGCTGAACCGTAAAAAAAAATACTGTCCCAGCCATCCACATGCTCAGCGTCTTAATGCTAGCTTGGCCAAATTGTTAGCACTCCAACTGCCGCCTTTTCAGCTGGTAGACTCTGCCCCCTTTCGTGAATTTGTGGAATTTGCTATCCCACAGTGGAAGGTTCCCAAAAGAAATTTATTTTCACGTAAGGCAATTCCAGCTCTCTACCGTCATGTTGAAGGCAATGTTCTGGCCTCGTTGAACAGGGCGGTCAGCAGCAGGGTTCATATTACGCTGATTCATGGTACTCAGGGAAATTACCTTTCCTTCATGGCGCACTGGGTAAATCTGCTGGCAGCTGGGAAGGATGCAGGACAGGGTTCAGTGTTGGAGCTAGTTCCGCCACCACGCCTCCAAAAATCTGGTGGTGATTTTGCCACATCCGCCTCCCACCCTCCTCTAATTCTACCTCTGTGGCCTCTTCTGCAATTTTGTCCTCTGAACCTGCTCCCTAAGCGGTCAAAGGGCTACGCAAGCAGTCAGGCTAAAAGATGCCATGCGGTGCTTGAGTTAGTCTGTCTTGGGGACAGGAGCCACACTGGGGCAGAGATTCTGTCAGCTCTGCGGGGGCAGGCTCAGAGGTGGTTGATGCCATGGCAGCTTGAGCCAGGAATGGTTGTATGCGACAATGGTACCAACTTTCTCTCTGCCCTCCAACAGGGACACTTGACACATGTTCTATGCTTGGCATACGTCTTTAATTTGGTGGTGCAGCGTTTCTTGACCAGGTACCCAGGCTTACCAGATATCCTGAGGCAGGCCAGAAAAGTCAGTGGTCATTTCAGGCATTCATACAGTGCCAGTGCCCGGCTGGCTGACATTCAGCGGGAATTCAATCTGCCCACCAACCGCCTCGTTTGTGACCTGCCCACCAAGTGGAACTCAACATTGGCAATGCTTCAGCGGCTGCACGCACAGCAGAGGGCCATCAATGAGTTCCTCTGTTTGCATGGCACCAGGACAGGCTAAGGAAGGCTTGGCTTCTTTTCGCCACGTTAGTGGCTACTGATCAAGGGTGCATGCACTGTCCTGTCACCATTTGAGGAGGCCACAAGGATGGTGAGCAGTGACAATGCATGCATCAGTGACACTGTCCCTCAAATATTCCTCCTGGAGCACACGCTTTGTGGAATCATGGACAGGGCACTTGAGGCAGGAAGGAAGAAGACCGAAAGAAGAAGCAGAAGACCAGAAGGACCGGGGCAGGAGAAGATGGAGGAAGAAAAAAGTAGAGCTATTTTATACAATAAAGGACTTGTCAAAAACTGCCACTTTTTTTACCACTTTACTCCTTTTTTGGTGAATGGGATACCTATTCACATGGGGGGGTCAGGATCTGGGGGCCCCCTTATTAAAGGGGGCTTCCAGACTCCAATAAGCCCCCTGCCTGCAGACCCCCACAACCACCCGAAAGGGCTGTGGGGATGAGGCCCTTCTCCCCATCAACATGGGGAGAAGGTGCTTTGGTGGTGACGTCAAAACATCCTCCCCATGTTGAGGGCATGTGGCCTGATATAGTTCGGAGGTCGCTTTGCTCACTCATTCCCACCCCCTCCTGCCATGCCATGGCTGCGTGCTCGGATAAGGGTCTGGTTTGGATTTTGGGGGGACCCCTACACCATTTTTTTTTTGTTAAATTGGCGCGGGTTCCCCTTAAAATCCATACCAGACCTGAAGGGCCTGGTACGGACTTTTGGGGGAACGCCATGTAATTTTTTTATTTTGGGAGGGGTTCCCTTTAAAATACATACCAGACCTGAAGGGTCTGTTAAGGACTTTGGGGGGGAACAGTACGTATTTTTTTTTAAATTTCGGAGCGGGGTTCCTCTTAAAATCCGGGGAATCAGCAATACATTACAGCCGCGATAATAAATGACAATTTTTCATTTGGAAATGTCATTTTTCTCTGGCAAATGTTCTGAACATCACAGAGGTGCGCCCTTTTACAGGCAGACTAAGGGGACCCCCCAGGCACGATATTTAAAGGAATATTTCATTTTTATTGTTTCACTTTAAGCATTATTAAAAGCACTGCTCCTGAAAAAACGATTGATTAAAAACTTTTTTTTGCATTGATACATTTCCCCTAGGGCAGGACCCGGGTCCCCATACACTTTTTAGGGCAATAACTTGCATATAAGCCTTTAAAATGAGCACTTTTGGTTTTTCATGTTCAAGTCCCATTGATTTTAACAGCGTTCGCATGTTCGCACAAATTATTTGCCTGTTCGCAAGTTCTGGTGCGAACCGAACTGGGAGGTGTTCGGCCCATCCCTATCTATTAGTGGCAATGTGGAAATTTTCAACTTCTTATCTTTAAATTGAACCTGTAAGGCCTGTCGCAGTTGTAAATATTGGAAGAATGCATTATGAGGTAGGGAATACTTTTTCTGCAGTTCTTTAGCTTGCTATTACAATATAATTGTGAGGTGTATTGGATACCTTGCTCTCGCCACCCCCCAAAGCCCTCCAATTTATTTATCTCATTAAATTTTGTATTTTCCCATAAAGAGGAATAAACAAATATATCTGTATATTGCATGTTAGGTTGAATATATATTTTTTTTTCCATAAAGACTTTATTGATTTAATGAGACGGTGTACAGAAACGGTCAGCCACCAACAGTAACATAATCACATCAGTGTTAAGGAAGATATAAGACATAGCATGAATAAATGCATATTTCAACTACAGTTCAAGTTCTGAATTCGAGAGCAGAAATAACAACTGAGAGGAGCCAGTGCATGCTTTACTATTAGGGCGAGCGTATATTCTAGTTTTGGGCAGCAGGCAAAATGAGAGGGAGGGGGGAGGGGGAAGGGGGAGGGGTGGGGGAGGGGTGGCATCAGTGCCTAGTGCTGGGTTTGGGGGAGAGACTGGAGGTAATTCCTGTGATGAATTCAAGAGGTCTGCAATGTCTGGCCGCATCATGACCCAGTGGCCATTATGGGATATCAGGGTATAATTGGGGGAAGTCTATGGGTGGACTGCTCGATATTCGTTGGTTGTCTGAAAGTGGGACCAGCATGACCACGTCTTTTGGAATTTGTTATCGAGGGAGGAAGCGATCAGCTCCTCCATGTCCCTAACTCTGTTTAGCCGAGCGAACCATTCTTTCAGCGTTGGAGAGCGAGTTTGTCTCCATAGGGCTGGGATACACATTCTGGCTGTGTTTATCATATGCATCGTGAGAGACTTCCTGAATGACTGTTTTAATACTCTCGAGTGTTGTAGTAGATATTGTTGAAAGGAGAATTCAATGGAGTATGTGGTGACCCGTTGGATGATTTTATGGACTTGAGACCAGAATGGTTTAATTTGGGGGCAATCCCACCAGATGTGTAGCATTGTACCAGGTAGAGAATTGCATCTCCAACATATATTGGAAACCTGAGGGTATATCCTGTGGAGATAAGATGGGGTCCTATACCAGTGGGTGAGAATTTTGTAGTTATGTTCTTGCGTTGTGACATTTAATGTACCCTTATGTGCTGTGGAGCAGATGTCCTCCCAGTCCGATTCAGTGAGGGGGTTTTCTGCTTCTTTGTCCCAGAGTTTGCTAAAATGGGGGAACAGGTCATGGCCGACGGTTGACAGAAGGGAGTAGATTCCTGAAATTAAGTGCTTTTTAGGGGGAGTTGAGGTGCATAGCTTTTCGAAGGGGGTTAGGTCGCGATTGAATTTGTCTCTCGTTTTCGGGTCATTGAGGTAGTGTCTGGCCTGAAGGTACGACCACATAGGTAGTGAGATGTTAGGTTCATTACCTATTAGTTCAGTTTTGGAACGAAATTTCCTATGGGTAAAGAATTGGTAGGCCTTTGGGTGGGCGGTACGGTTGCTATCCCCAAGGAAACCCGTTTCAAGTCCCGGGGGAAATTCTGGGTTATTCCTGAGCGGGGTCATGGGGCCTGGTAGGGAGGTCAGATGTCTGGCTTTGGATTTATGGAGACATTGTAGAGAGGACCAGATAAGAGGGTGGTCTTTGAGAGTGGGAGGTAATACGGTGCTAGGGGACCAGGCTATATCAAGAAGGGCTCCCTGGGCCCATGAATGCTCCAACATGACCCAGTCTTTGCAATGAATATATTTTTTTAATTGAGTTTTTAGTGCATGATTACAGTTTAAGCAACACAGTACAAAGTGTGTATCGTAGAGGACTTAAACATGAAAATTCTCCATAGATTATTGCATGTGTTAACATCATTGAAAGTCCAAATAAGATATGCACAGTGAAAGGCATGTCATAGTAATGCATGCATATTGCAAAGCTTAAAGTTATGTACAATCTTACTTAAGTTGGTTAATGCAATGAATGTCAACCGTACTGTGCCTTAACTTTTATGCATCAAATTAAGCAGAAAAGAGGGAAAATGAAAGAGAGAGGCAGAAGAAAGAGAAAGAAAGTAAAGTGACAGCAAGAGTGATGTAAAAGAATCCTAGAAACATTTGAGCAACGGAAACCCTGAGGTTGGGGTAGGAAGACACATCTAGGCATTTCAATATAGAGTGATGCACCCATACCACACCACACTCCCCAGCAATGAGAAACCGAGTTCAGGATCCGTGGGGGCTAGGAATTCTCATCTAGGGGGATAAATCCAGCTGCGGGGTAGTTTGTCCAAAAGCTTGTCAGAGGCTGAGCAATGCAGCCAAATGTACCATGTCTGCAGATACTTTCCCCCAATATCCAGTTCCTTTGCCCACATTTCCTCCATAAGCATGGCGCCATTTATTAAATCTACCCATTGTTGCAGAGGAAGGGTTACAGTTGATTTCCAAAATGAGGTGGCGGGCTGCTGAAAGGAAAAACCTAAGTAGGTTTGATTTGTGATGCTTAATTGTTCCTGGCAAGATAGACAACAGGGCAATATGTGGAGAAGGGGATAGGGAGACATCGTACATTTCGTTATAAATTGTGAAGATTAGTTGCCAAAATGGTTGGATTAGGGGGCATTCTCACCAGATGTCCAGGTATGATCCCTTCACTCTGTGACAGTGCCAGCAGGAATCTATGGTCCCAGGGAAGATTCTGTTGATAGTGACCGGATCCCTGTACCACCGGGCTAGCTCTTTATAGTTTTTTTCCTGAGTGAATGTCGAGATTGAGGACGCGTGGGTGAAGAGAAGTGCCTTTTGCCGGTCTGCCCTTGCAATCCCCCCCCCCCAAATCCCTAGCCCAGATGTGCATAAAAGTTGGTAAAGCGTTATGAGTGTGAGCCAGGATCATCTTATAGACCAAAGACAAGGTATGCCTAGGCAACTGAGAGAGACCACACATTTCGTTAAATTCTGCTAGGGTCCTATGAATTTGCCCCGATCAATGTAGAGTGGTGCAATATTTTGCTAAGGACCACTTGGTGAGCCAATCTGGGTGTACGTTTTGGTGATCCATGTGGGGTAGGAATTCTCCTGTGTTCGAGTGGATGAAAAGGGGCTAGGTTTGGTGGATAGAGCGTGTGTGGCCTTACGCCAATACCACAAAGATAATGTCGCTAAGTTGAGGGGAGATATTGTAGTCATGGATCGGTAGGATGCGTCATGCCCCCAAAATATAGAGCGCAAGTCAAGTGAGGACAAATCTTGCTCTATTTTTATAGAGTTTTGTCAGGGGTCTCGGGAACCACTCCAGCGCTCTAGAGAAAATTGCAGCGGCGTGGTAGGTCTCAAAGTCAGGGAGGCCCACCCCACCATTCGCTTTAGGAGAGCAGAGGACTTTATGTTTGAGTCTGGAAGGGTGGTGTTGCCATAGAAATTTGATGGGCAGTGTTCTAATGGTGTGGAAGTAGGCGGCTGGTAGGGTAATCGGGAGAGCCTGGAACTGGTAAAGACTAGAGTTGAGCGAACACCTGGAAGTTCGGGTTCTGCTGGTCCGTCCGAACCTCGGTACAAAGTCCGGGTCCGGGTCCGGACGGAACCCGAACGATCGCACGGACAACGGAAGGTCTGAGTTTGTATTTCAGGAGACGAGAGGATTTCGCTTACCACCCCACCCGGAGGGACTGAAACTCTGGATGGTGCGGCGACGTTAAAAGAGATCTCGCGACCTCACCAAGGGCTCTGGGGACTGTTTTGAGATATTTTTATCTCGTTCTAAACAGGAGTGAACTGAACGCGAGATATAAAACCCCCGTACTGCGTAGGATGGCTAGGTACTGATGTTATAGAGGGGAGTTGAATCGCTGTAATAGAAACACCATAACCGCATTCCGGTGT
>BLSH010025164.1:433506-450565 GCA_018402905.1 Glandirana rugosa | reverse complement strand
GTGAAATCTCTAATTTCTGCTATCTGTCCTCAGAGCAACAGCACAGACAGCAGTAGTAAAGTAATCTATCTCAGGATGCAGGATCAGGTCTTAAAATGGCTAAAATCTGTCCCTCACGCCGTCAGCTACCTTTCCCTACACTAACCCAAGGAGCATGTGACTGCAGCACTGTGACTCCAGCTTATAAAGAGGCTGGGTCACATGATGCACCGGCCAATCACAGCCATGCCATTAGTAGGCATGGCTGTGATGGCTTCTAAGGGCAAACCAGTGAAACGCTTGTTGATTGGCTGCCCTGCAGCTTCTCAACACGTGGAGTAAAATAGCAGAACCCCGGACCGAACCCGAACGATTTTTGAAATGTCCGGGTCCGGGTCCGTGCCACGGACACCCTAAAGTTCGGTACGGACCCGAACGTTACAGTCCGGGTTCGCTCAACACTAGTAAAGACGTTTCGATAATATATCCATTTTAAAGACGTTCATCCTCTCAAACCACAGGATTTTGAATTGATGCCAGGACTCTAAGGAGCGTCTTATTTGGGTTAAATGTGGGTTGTAATTAAAGGAGTAGTTCTCATTAAAGTGACAGGGTATTTCTGTGCCTAAATATTTGATGGACTTGGTCTGCCAATGAAATGGGAAATTTCTTTGTAGTATGCGTTGAGTATGAGTAGGCAGGAATACATTTAGTGCCTCAGCTATGTCAATGTTTAGCTTGAAGTTACTGTATCATTCAAATCGCTCTATCTCTTTGAGAATCGAGGGGATGCTTATGTGAGGTTGCGTAACATATAGGAGCAGGTCATCTGCATATACGCACAGTTTGGAATGAGTCGATGGTGTAAGTATCCTGTGAATGGAGTAATTTTGGCGAATGGCTTGTGCTAGATGCTCAATTGCGATAGCAAAAAGCAGTGGGAATAAGGGGCACGCCTGCCTAGTTCCATTGTTAATTTCAAATTTCTCAGATTGCACACCATTTACCAGTACTGATGCCATGGGGCCCTTATAAAGAGCCAGTATTTTGGCCAGGATCTTAGGTCCCAATCCCACCTGCTTAAGCGATGCCTGTAGAAAGGGCCAACTGACCCTGTCGAAGGCCTTTTCGGCGTTGCATGCCAGTAAGCAGGTAGGGATGTGCTTCTGTTGAGCGAATGATATCAAATGGAGAGTCTTTGTTGTGTTGTCCCTGGCTTTGCAGCTGGGGACGAACCCAACTTGATCCCCATGAATCAGAGCTGGCAGTTTGGAAGCAATGCGAGTGGCTATGGTCTTAGAGAATAATTTAAGGTCCACATTTAACAGCGATATGGGCCTAAAATTGCTGCATCTTGTAGGGTATTTCCCCAGCTTCAGGAGAACCACTATTTGAGTTAATAGCATCTGACGGGGAATGGGGCTTGTGTCATTTATTTCCTCAAAGGCCTGTGCCATAATAGGGGCCAGCAAGAGAGAAATGGTCTTGTAGAAGCGTGGAGTATACCCATCCGGGCCAGGGCTTTTCCCATTTTTGAGGCCCTTTATGGTGCAGAGAAAGTCAGAAGTGGTGAAAGGAGAGTCCAAATCATCAGCCTCTTCCTTAGTCAATGTTGGCAACACCGTTTCCTTAATGTAGTTGGACATAGTGTGCGAAGGGGTCTGGTGTAGTGCGTGACTATGTTGTTCCAGTGGGAGATTATATAGGGAGGAGTAGTAGGATCTAAATTCTGATGCTATGGTTGAATTCTCTAGCAGTTTGTGATTAGTAGTGGAGAGAATGTGGGGAATATGCTGTTTGCGTGATCGCGGGTGGATGACTCTGGCAAGATGTTTGCTGCATTTATTAGCTTGGCTGTAATGTATGTGTCTCGCTCTATCTCTAGTGACCAGAGATCATTCCGTCAGTAGATGCAGGAGATCCCTACATGTGTTAGATAGTTCAATCTGAAGCTTAGGGTCAAGGGAGCTTTTATGATTAGCCTCTAGTGAGGTTATAAGGGCAAATAACCATTTCGGCTGTGCGGGCACGTTTCAATCTGCAACTGTGCTGTATAAAGATCCCACGGAGGATGCATTTTAACGTCTCCCATTTAGTCATTGCAGGGGTTGTGTCATCTACATGTGTGATCGTGAAGTCTGTTATGGCTTTAGGGATCTCGGATGTGCAGGCTATGGCCAAAAGTAAGTTGTCGTTCAGGCGCCAGGTTGTCCTGCGGGGCAAACTAGGTATCCAGCCCAGCGTAAGGTGGACTGGTGCATGATCAGACCACACCTTTAGGCCTATTGTGCATTTGGGTCCGAGGTGAAGGAGGGATTGTGAGAAGAAAATGTAGTCTAATCTGCTATATGTGTTGTGTGCAGTGGAGTAAAATGTGTAGTCTCTCTCAGTACTGTGAAGCACCCTCCAAATGTCCACCAGAGTGAGGTCAGCTAGCTCAGTGCACATCTTGGCCAAGGTGGAGGCGGAGATCTGAGACTTACCTGTGGATGAATCCAGTATGGGGACCAAGGCAGCATTCAAGTCTCCACCTGGGATCAGATTGGTTGTCCCGAAGTCCACCAAGCGCGCTGTCACGGAGGAGAGGAAGGCACCCTGATCCTGGTTAGGGAGATAAAGAATAGCGATCGTAAAAATAAATTGCAAGTATTTAATCTTAAAAAAGAGACAGTGACCTAAGAGATTTATGCTAGAGTCCAAAACCTCGTGTGAGAAAGAATTGTGAATAGCTATAGAGACCCCCCGAGACTTAGCTGTGGGGTTCGTGCTATGGAACCAAACACCAAAATGTTTATCGGGGAGTTGAGGTATTGAATCTTTACAAAAATGTGTCTCTTGTAAGAGTAAAATCTGAGAGCGGGATTGGTGAAAGTGGCGTAAGATCTAACTGCGTTTTTCTGGGGTGTTAAGTCCCCGGCAGTTCAGGGACAAGATTTTCAAGGCTATGGGGGACGCCATGTCTCAAGGATGGAGGAAATGCTGGCATAGTATGACACTAGGGCCCTAGGTCTCCTGATGTGACAAATCGTCTTGCTACCAATGTGGGAAAAAAGTAACTAGAGAGAAGGAAAGGAGGAGAAAAAGAAAGAGAGAAACAGCAAGTGACAGAGGTAAAGTGAGGTGTTTGTCCGCTGCGTAGCCTCTCCGCCCTCTTCAGCCCAGGTAAATGGTATAAAGGACTGGTGTAAGGTGAAGGGCGGAGCGGAGTCCACAGCCGGCCAAACAGCACATGAGTAACATAGAGCAGTGTTTCCCAACCCAGTCCTCAAGGCACACCAACAGGTCATGTTTTCAGGATTTCCCTCAGATGAAACAGCTGTGGTAATTACTAAGGCAGTGAAACTGATCAAATCACCTGTGCAAAATAATGGAAATCCTGAAGACATGACCTATTGGTGTGCCTTGAGTACTGGGTTGGGAAACACTGACATAGAGGAACAGAACCCCTAATGTTAGAGGACAGCGCCCTCTAGTGGTGAAATTCAGAGATAACATTTTACAATGAAAAACAGTAAAAGCAAATAACTCACAGTAGAGACAATGAAGTCTCTAAACACCCTAAATTGGGGGAAAAAACGTGGGTGAAACAAGCCAAGACACGCGTCCTGGCCTTCGTATGCACCCTTCTAATTTGTACATTGGCCCGGTTCCCTGAAGGCGAGAAGGGAGACCCCCAGGACACACCCCAATACCAGGTGTGCCTTTCAGGTTCCCTCAGTGCCCCCAGTCCCCCGGCCCGAAACCGGCTACCTAGGGAGGAGGAATAACAACTTTACTGGAAAAAATGTAAACAAACTAGGACCCATAATGTACTTAAATCAGATGCAGTTCAGCAACATTTCAACAAAGATTAAGTTTCAAACCCAATGCTAGTTGTAGAGGGGGGCCCCTAGGTGCCCTGCAAGTCAAGAGTGAGATACCCTGGTCTTTTACAGAAAAAAGGTCAACCTCCACAATAAGGTGAAAGAGCACCGACTTCCTCCAGCTGAGGATTTGGACGCCTTGGAGCGGGACCTCTTTTAACTCTTCTGGGTCTTCCATCCAGTAGGGAGGGGCAGTCCAGGAGTCGCTGGTTTTAGAGGCCACTCAGGGAGATTGATTTGAGGAAGTTCAAAGGTGCCCAGAAAGTTAGCCAGGTCACCCAGTGTGCGAAAAGTTGCTGATTTGCCATTGTGGGTAGCGGATAGTTGAAATGGGAAGCCCCACTTATATTTGATTTTCTTTTCCTGTAGTGCATCAGTGACAGGCTTGAGAGCTTTCCTCATCAGCAGAGTCTGTTTCGATAGATCCGATAACAGCATCATCAGGTGGTCGTTGAATAGAATTGCATCTTGCGCTCGTGCAGCCTGAATAATTTCAGCCTTTAATTGGTAAAAATGGATCCGGCAGATCACGTCTCTGGGGAAGGCGGCATTGGGATTTCTGGGTCCCAGGGATCTGTGGATACGGTCTATTTCAATGGCAGAATCTTTAGGTTTGTTAAGGAGCTGGTTAAAAATAGAGGTGGCTGCTGGAGCCAAGTCTGATGTTTCAACCGTCTCTGGCAACCCTCGGGTGCGAATATTATTGTGTCTACTTCTGTTCTCTTGGTCGTCCAGGCTATAAAAGACCTGTTGTATTTGGATTGTATGCTCCTGCAGGATGCATTCATGCTCACTGATTTTAGAAACAGAGTCCTCCACTAAGTGTTCTATCTCCTCCATGCAGTGGCACAGGTCCCTCCGCAGCTCTGATATCTCCTTCTTATGAGATTGTTCCAGCCTATTAATGTAGGCCTCAAAGTCATGCTTTGTGGGGAGCGACTTAATGTAGGTTTCCATGTTCCAACCCCCTCTAGAGCTGTGTGAGCGAGGAGAGGGGCTTCTGGAATGAAACTTGCCTGATTCAGAGCCCTGTGCGGAGTGTGAGCAGTGCCTGGAGGGTACCTGGATGTCGCTGTGTGCAGCCGCACCGTCCTCTGACGCCATCTTAGGTGCTGGGGAGCTCCTGGTCATCGGGCCTTATCACTGGAAAAAGCGGGCGATTTCACCCGGCTGCTGCTTGCCAGTGATCTTGGGGCCAGCACTGTTTCATCTGCTCCGCATTGCGGCATCTCTAGTCGGGTTTAGGAGCCAGGGTGGTGAGGTGAAGAAGAATGGCTAGAGCGGGAGCTCAGAGTCTGAGCGACCTATCCCGCCATGCGCCAATCCATGCCCCCTTCTGTATATTGCATTTTATGTCTCATTTCGCACCATACTTTATTAATTAGAAGTAGGGTAGGTTTGGGGTAATGTAGGTCAAGGACCCTGATTCCAGCTGGGCTATTAAATTATTATGTGAAGGGCCGGATAAAAGTAAAGATTGGACTGGGTCCATCCTATCCATTAGGCCCCACCCTACCATCTGTTGAAGTTGGGTGGCTATAAAGTACATCCTACCATGGGGCACGGCCAACCCCCTCTATCTATAGGGGATTGTAAAGTGGATAATTTAATCCTAGGGTTTTTACCCTTCCATATTAAATTCGGATAATAGAGTTTATATTCTTGAACCAGCTAAGAGGTATGCAGACAGGTGAATTATTGAAAATATACAATAAATGAGGACTCCAAAACATCTTTACGAAATTTGTGCGCCCTACTATCGATAATGGAAGTTTAGACCAAACTTTATTCTGAACCTTAAATTTATCAAGTAATGGCGTGAGATTAAGGGTTAGATAATCTTCCGTTTTTAGAGACACCCTTATACATACAAATATTGAAAAGACGTAGCTATTTTAATCTGGTTCGTTATTTGAGGTAGATGCAAGGGAATCTCGTCCAATGGGATCAATACGGATTTGTCCCAATTTATACTAAAACCCAAAAAAGATCCAAAAGTTTAAATTAGTGTCATAACATTAATCAATGACTCATCCGCATCACCTAAATATAGTAAGGTGTCATCTGCATATAGACATAATTTACCCTCATTTTGACCTCTCCTAAACCCCTTTATACTAGTTGTCTGCCGTATTGCAATCGCAAAGGGCTCTATCGCCAATGCAAACAATGCTGGAGAAAGCGGGCACCCTTGCCTTGTACCTTTAGATAGTTCAAAAAAATTTGAAGTTTGTCCTTCAATATTCATAGCCACCCGAGGAGCACTATACAGTAGTTTAACCCATCTCACAAATCCCTCCCCCAGCCCAAACCGATCCATAACCTCCCGTAGGTATGTCCACTCGATGCAGTCAAATGCCTTGGCTGTGTCAAGGGACAACACCACTCTCTTTCCTATATTATCCATTTCCAATTGCAGATTCAAAAATAATTTCCTCAAATTTATTGATGTAGACCTACCTTGTATAAAACCTGTCTGGTCCGGATGTATTAATTTTCTCATAACATTTTTTAGCCTGTTAGCCAATACCCTTGCCAATATCTTTGCATCTGAATTCAACAAAGATATTGGTCTATATGACTCAGGAAGGGTCTGATTTAGGTATTACTATGATGCTGGCTTTATTCATTGATTCAGGGAGCCTTAATGTAGCATAAGCCTGGTTAAGCACACAAAGCAATTCTGGGAGCAAAAGTCTCCATAGACCTTATATATTTCAGGCTGTAACCCATCTGTACCCGTGGCTTTCCTGTTAGGAGATTCTGAAGCTGCTTGTCAGGACACCTGTGGTCAGGTGACAGATGTGCACCGCTGGGGTGTGAATCGCACCACTGAAGTGCGAAGCGCACTGCTAAGGTTACAAATCGCACCACTAAGGTTGCGGACCTATAGCCGACTGCTGCTAATGAGCTCCGGCTGGTATGGGGAGACGGGCCCCTGGAGCACTGACACTGAAACACAGGGAGCTAGTGCATTGGTTTCCCCAGGGCACGGAGTCTAAGAGTCAGTAGGTATTCACCAGAGCCTCTGGTGGTGAGGATGGATTTGGCTGCAACTGGATCCAGGTTGTGGCCCCCCTGGGGTCCCCTAGCTCATGCTCGGCTGGCTACAGGTGGAAGAGAGGAAGCAGCAGCACAGGAACAGCTAGGATAGTCAGCGTCCTACCCAAAGGTCAGGTCCTCAAGCAGACAGGGACAGACAGGAGAGCACACCAAGGTCAGGGTGTCAAGCAGACAGGAGAAACAAAAAACAAGCCAAAGGTCAGGGTATCAGGCAGGCAGGGATAGTCAGAACAAGCCAAAGGTCGGTAAATTGAAATGGACTCAGAGCATACAACAGGAACAACCACACGCAAAGCCAAACACACACAACATTGATCGTCAAGGAGGCTTTACAGCACATGGTCTTAAATAGTGTTTCCTTAATTGGAGATTGGGATGGAGTTCACTGAGTGGAGATTACTTAGCCCACAGGTGGGGATGTGCATGGCCTCTAGGCAGACACAACCAAGAGGTAAGCAGACAGAACATGAATGTTAATATGGGTTCATGACAGTACCGCCCCTCTTATGAGGCCTCCCCCTCCCCCGCCTAGGCCCAGGCTTGGAGGTAAATCTCAAATGAAACCTCCTCACCAGGCGAGGCACAAATACCTCAGATGCAGGGATCCAAGACCTCTCCTCAGGACCAAACCCTTTCCAGAGGAACTGAAGAATGCCTTTACAGAGGCAGGAGTCCAGGACTAGACTAACCTCATACTCCTGACCATTCTCCGAGACCGGAACCGTGGTAGGCAGAGGACAAGAAAACTTATTGAGGACTAAAGTTTTCAGAAGGGAAACATGAAAGGAGTTTGAAATCCTGAGGCTTTTCAGAATCTGGAGTTTAAAACAAACCGCATTCAACTTAGCAATTATAGAGTATGGGCCAATGAATCTTGGGGCAAATATCAGAGAAGGAACCCTGAGCTTTATGTTCCTGGTATAAAGCCAGACCTTGTCTCCAATCTGTAGAGAAGGCGGTTTACACCTGCGACGGTCGGCAAAACCCTTAAACTTATCAGCCGCTGCCCGTGGGGGAATCAAGAACCTCACCCCAAATGATTGCGGAACAGTAGCCAAAGCTGAAATGTCAGGAGAACAGGTCATAGGAAGAGGAAGCTGAGGGTGTCTCTCATAAACTGTGAAAAAAGGGGTCTTCTGAGAACTGGTGTTAACATGATTATTGAGAATTCTGCCTATGGGAGTAGACAGGACCAGTCATCATGATGAGCAGAGACTAAGGTGCGGAGGAAGACCTCTAACTCCTGATTAACCTTCTCATGAAGCAGACTGGCAGGAGCTTGTGTGGAGGACTTAGACTGGGCACACACAAGGCACGCCTTTAGATAGCCTTTGACATCCGAATGGAGAGTAGGCCACCAGTAGTGGTGACTGATGAGCTGAAGGGATCGGAGGAACCCAGCATGACCTGACACTTTGTAATCTTGTCCCCAATGAAGGATCTTAGGTCTTAGTTCCATGGAGATGAAGGTCTTGCCAGGAGGAATTTTAAACTCCAGAGTGGTGGAATGGGCAAGAATACATCTGGTCGGAATGATCGGCTCAGGTTCAGAGGTGGGCTCCTCATCCAGTGTTTCAAAATACCTAGAGAGTGCATCAGCCCGACTGTTGCAGGAACCAGGTTTGTACGTGATCGTGAAATTGAAACGGGAAAAGAACAGGCTCTGCCTGGCCTGTCTGGGATTCAGTCATTTAGCATTCTGTAAGTACTGTAAATTTTTATGACTGGTGAAGATCGTTATGGAGTGAGGGGAACCCTCCAAAAGATTCCTCTAACGCCAATTTAATTGCAAGAAGCTCCCGATCACCAATAGCATAATTTTTCTCTGCCTGAGAAACGTTTTTGGAGAAAAACGCACATGGTTGTCGTTTATTCTCAGATAATTGAAGAAGCACTGCTCCTACTCCAGTAGAGGAAGCGTCCACTTCAATAAAAAATGGGTCTCCAGAATTAGGTCTCCTCAAGAAAGGACCAGAAACGAAGGCTTGTTTCAGATCATGGAATGCAGCGACAGCTTCAGGAGGCCATTCCTTGGCATTAGCACCTTTCTTGTCAAGGCAATAATAGGCGCAGCAATAGAAGAGTAGTCCTTAATAAATTGCCTATAATAATTGGAGAACCCAAGAAATCATTGTGTGGCCTTGAGGCTGGCAGGGAGGGGCCAGTTGTTAATGGCCGAGACCTTTTCGGTATCCATACAAAGACCCAAACTGGAGACAAAGCATCCCAGAAACAGGACCTCAGAAAATTCAAAAGAACACTTCTCCAGCTTGGCATACAGGTTATTTTTCCTAAGGCGCTGGAGTACAACCCAGACATGGTTTTTGTGGACAAGCAGATTTTCTGAAAAGATTAGAATGTCATCTAGATAGATGACCACAAATTGATACAGCAAATCCCTGAAGACCTCAATGACGATGTTTTGAAATACAGCTTGGACGTTACACATCCCAAAGGGCATAGCCAGGTATTCATAATGCCCGTCTCTCGTGTTAAATGCGGTTTTCCATTCGCCACCCTTCCTTATCCGGATCATATTGTATGCACCCCTGAGATCCAACTTGGTAAAGATGGAGGCGCCTTTCAACCTGTCGAATAGCTCAGAGATTAGGGGTAAGGGGTATCGGTTCTTGATTGTCACCATGTTTAAACCTTGATAATCAATGCAAGGCCTTAAGGTACCATCCTTTTTGGCAATGAAAAAGAATCCTGCTCTCGTCGGTGATGAGGACCTCCGAATGAACCCTTTCTCTAGGTTTTCAGCGACATACTCTGACATGGCCTGGGTCTCTCGGATGGACAGAGGATAGGTACGACCCCTGCGCAGAGTCGCTTCTGAAACAAGGTCAATGGCACAGTCAAGGGACCTGTGAGGAGGAAGCACTTCAGCTGATTTCTTGCAGAAGACATCCCGGAAATCGCTATATGCAGTGGGAAGGGTAGAAGAAACTGACGCGGTGGCAACAGGAAGTCCCTCCTTCGGGACCACCTTCAGTAAACAGGACAAAAAAACAGGAGGAACTCCAAGCCCATATCTGCCCGGAAGTCCAGTTATCATGTGGCGAATGGAGCTGTAACCAGGGAAGACCCAATATGATGGGGGTTGAAGCCTTAGGTAGGACAAGAAAGGATATCTCCCCCTGGAAGAACTGCACCATCGATCGCCGAGACCACCAATGGAGTGGCGAGAGGCGAAAGGGTAAGCTTCATGGAAGAAGCCGTTTTCCAGTCCATAAAATTGCCAGCAGCTCCAGAATCAAGGTATGCCAGGACCGAATGAGAAGAAGCACTGATGTGAAGGAACATTGACAGAAGGAGACTTGAAGGTGAGGTTTCTGGGTCCAATACTCCACCTTCCAGATGTATTAGACCTGAGTGTTTCCAAGACACAGCAAGTAAGTGTCACACAAATGACCTTTGCCCCCCACAGTAGAGACACAGGCCCAAAGTTCTGCACCTAGCACGCTCCTTGGGGGATAGCCTGGTCCGGCCCAGCTGCATGGGTTCCTCAGCTGGCAGGGGATGCTCCACAGATCGCAGAGAGGGGATTTCAGGCTGACTAGGGACCAAAGAACGATGGGGTCTTCTTTCTAGGGTCCTCTCCTCAAAACAAATGTCAATCTGATTATAAAGAGCTCTGGCTGGTATGGGAAGACGGGCCTGACACTGGAGCACTGACACTGAAACACAGGGAGCTAGTGCATTGGTTTCCCCAGGGCGTGGAGTCTAAGAGCCAGTAGGTATTCACCAGAGCCATTGGTGGTGAGGATGGATTTGGCTGCAACTGGATCCAGGTCGTGGCCCCCGGGGTCCCCTAGCTCACGTTCGGCTGGCTACAGGTGGAAGAGAGGAAGCAGTAGCGCATGTACAGCAAGGATAGTCAGCAGCCTACCCAAAGGTCAGGGCTACAAGCAGACAGGGACAGACAGGAGAGCACACCAAGGTCAGGGTATCAAGCAGACAGGAGAAACAGAGAACAAGCCAAAGGTCAGGGTATCAGGCAGGCAGGGATAGTCAGAACAAGCCAAAGGTCGGTAAATGGAAATGGACTCATGGAGCACACGACAGGAACAACCACACGCAAAGACAAACACACACAACATTGATCGGCAAGGAGGCTTTGCAGCACATGGTCTTAAATAGTGTTACCTTAATTGGAGACTGGGGTGAAGTTCACTGAGAGGAGATTACTTAGCTCACAGGTGGTGATGTGCACGGGCTCTAGGCTGACACAACCAAAGAGTTAAGCAAACAGACAGGACATGAATGTTACTATGGGTTCATGACACTGCTTTAGTTAATTCTTCCAATGTGACAGTGGAAACACCCACCATACGACCACCTTTTGGAAAGCAAACACCCCAAGATATTTTTTAAGAGTTAAGGTGAGTCTTTTGAATACTTTATTTTTTGCCACAAGATTTTGGAAAATGCAGAAAGAAAATGAAAAATATATATATTTTTTACATGATTTAATAATGTGTCAATTTAATAAGATATTTACCACACATAACATGGACATTCTTGGAATTACACACCAAAACACTTTCTACTACTCCTTCTATGTATGCCAATACCACATGTGTGAGACTTTTTCACTTTTTGGACTGATTATATACCGGACATTGTATCTTATGTATCACACAAATCAACCAATTGTATCAAAACCTGTACTATAATAGTCACCTCTATACAAGTGATCAAAGAATATAGCTTAGTGTAGCATCACCTATAGCAGTCCCAGTTCATATAAGTCAATCAAGCCTTGCCTATTGGTACATGGTTGCCCCAAGAAGGTTATGTTCACTATCCAGGAATTACAGGAGGCTGAAGAAAGGAAGAACAAAATAGCCCCTGTGTTTCTAGGAGTACAGTTGTCTACAAGGGATAGCTTGGACTGGTGTCTCATGGGAACATAGTCAGTTGGACATGCAGTCAGTTCAGGCCAAACATGGTCAGCAAACAGCAGGCCAGTGTCTGTACAGGCAGCAGGCAGAGGCAATACTGCACTGGTGTGGAAGTGACCACACAGTGACCAGTGCAAGTCACTGCCGCCTGACCAGTGACTTGCACTGGTCAGGCGGCACTGAGACTGGTGTGGCAACAATCAGGGACACTGTTTCTGACTTACACTGGTGTGGTGACACTGTGACTGGTGTGGCAGTGATCAGGGACATTAAGACTGATGTGGCAGTGATCAGGGACATTATGACTGATGTGGCAGTGATCAAGGACAATATGAATGGTGTGACTGGTGTGGTGGTGATCAGGAACACTGTAACTGGTGTGTAAGAACTCACCCAAGCTCTACTGCAATAAAAAGATTATGGGCTGTGTGTCTGTGTTCTGGCTTTCCCGCCCAACATGAATCCATAGGAATGAAAAGCCGACACACGGTCGCTCCTTCTTCCAAATTTTATTTTGCACTGAAGCAGTTACAACATCTTTGATTTTCTAATGCGTTTTGGCCTAAGCCTTCCTCATAGCTTACAAGAAATATAATATAATCAATTTTTTTTTTTTTTTTTTAACAATAGTTTTTATTGAGTATTGAAAAGTTAGTACAAGCAATTATGCAAATCAGTGTATTACATCCATACCAACCAACACAGTTATGCACTAAGTTCAGTAAGTACAGTCATATTTAGCATCTTAAAACCTTCCTAAGCGTACCTTCCCACTCTCACCGGGAAGAGCCTGCCACCCCAATGGGAACTATCTGTGGACAGGCCAATAAGTAGAGAGCTCGGTGATAGGTGTATTGCATTAGAGTGGTATGTCAAGAGAAAAAAAAAAAAAAAATTGTTGGACGATGTGCATTATTATGCATTGTAGTGTACTTGTAATACAGTAAGATAACTAACTAACTAACTAGTTAACCAGGATGAAGAAGTAGAGCTTTGTAGCCAAGGCTACCAGAGTGTTCAGTTCATGCCAATATATATGTATAATTGGATCAGCTAATTCTGGGGTCTCTGGGGAGGTATTTTCTTCGTACTATGGACAGGTGCTGGTTGCATGAGCTCAGACCAGCTTTGCCAGGCGTTTAGGAATTTGTCTACTGTGTTGTTTGTTCTTGCAAAGGCAAGTTCATGTAAGTATTGTAGGTTTGTTTTGGTGATGACTTCTGACGCATTAGGGGCCAGTTCCTTCTTCCATTTGCTGGTAAGAATCAGTCTAGCAGCATATAAGACGTGAATGATTATTGGTCTGATGTGGGTTGAGAATTGTTCTATTGTTAAATTAAGGAGGGCTAGGTCAGGAGTAGGAAGGATTTTTTTTGCGCGATCTTGGAGATTATCTTGAATATGGAGTACCAGAAGCTGGTAATCGATGGACATTGCCATAGGATATGTAGCAGGTGGCCTTTCTGACCGCAATTGCGCCAGCAGTCCGTGGGAGAGTCAGTGTACATCCGACCCAGGCGTACGGGGGTTAAATACCATCTGTAAGTTAGCTTAAAACAGTTTTCCCAGTGCAGTAGGCAATGTGTTGCTTTTATGGAGTGTCTTATTGATGTTTCCCATTGTTGTTCCGTGTAGGATTTCCCAAGGTCCCTTTTCCAGTTTAGAATAGCACGGGACTGTTTAAAAGGTTTATCTATTTGCAGTGTTGCATATATATGTGATATGCCTGCTTTTGTTTGTGAGAAGTTTTGGTAGAAATCCCAAATGTGTTGATTTACATTAATGTGAGTTATTCGAGATTTATCTAGTAAGTGTTTTATTTGGGTACATTTATATGCGTCTTTTTTCCTTAATCCTTCTGGGAGTGAATCCCAGGTTGCGTGTCCTAGATCTGTCCAAGATGAGACGGAAAGGTCTGGGATTAGGTATTCGAATATGTGCAGCGGGGCTTTGGAGATGGGGATTTGGGTAGTCCCACTGTTTAGGGTCAAGGAGTGTTGCCACGCTTCTATGGAGGCTTGGATGGATGGGTAGTCATTGAATTTATATATTAATGGTAATTTGGATGCCACTGCTAAAAGAAGGCTCTTAAGGTATTTGGCCTTTATCATGTGCTTCTCCACCAAGACCCACGGTTTCGGAGGGTGAGGGACTAGCCAAGATTTGATTTGGTCCAGCAATGATGCCCTATAATAATCTACGATTGAGGGGACTCCCATCCCTCCCTTACTCTTGTGTTTAGTCATGGTGGAGAAGGCCATGCGTGCTTTCTTCCCTTTCCAAATAAATTGCTTTAAATAGGAGTTGATCGTATTAAAGAAAGAGGTAGGTAGCAAAATCGGCACCGTTCTAAATAAATATAATATTTTGGGTAAGAGTGTCATCTTAAATGTGGCTATTCTACCTAGCCAGGACAGGTAATGTTTATTCAATCTGGATAATTCGTTCTGGATGGAGACTAGTAAGGGTTTGTAATTAGCTTCATAGAGGTCTCGTGATGAGGCTGTGATTTGTGTGCCCAGGTATTGGATTGATGAGGCCTCCCATTGGCAGGGAAAGAGACTTTTCATCTTCACTTTTATTTTATGGTTTAAGTTAATCGGTAAGGCCTGGCATTTGGCTACGTTTATTTTGTAGTATGATATATCGCCAAATCTCTGTGTGAGGTTGCATACAGCAGGAACAGATTTTTCGAGGTTGGTTAGGGTGAGGATAACGTCATCGGCGAAGAGCCCGATGGTATATTGATTACCACCAATCTCAATACCCGAAATGTTGGGGAGCTTCTTATAGCTGCTGCTAGGGGTTCCATTACTAACGTGAAGATGATTGGGGAGAGTGGGCAGCCTTGTCGTGTACCGTTAGTAATAGACAGAGTCTCCGATAAGATCGAAGCTGTGTAAACGTGTGCTGAAGGGGATGTATAGAGAGCTGAGATGGCAGATTTGATGAATCCTCTTAATCCAAATATCGATAGGGTTTCTAGCATATATCCCCAGTGTACCCTATCAAAAGCCTTTTCGGCATCCAAGGCTATGAAGGCGGATGGTGTTTTACGTTTTTCCACTAATTTTTGTAAGTTAAACATTCTTCTGGTGCCATCGGGGGCTTGTCTATTTAGGATGAAGCCTACTTGGTCGGGGTTTATTAGGTCTGGGATGATTTTAGCTAATCGGTTGGCTATTAATTTGGCGTATAATTTGATGTCCACATTTAAAAGGGAGATTGGCCTGAAGTTTTGAGGGATATCTGTTTTTTTCCCAGGTTTGGGGAGCGTCACTATTATGGCTTTAAGCATTTCTGTCGGAGGGGACCCAGAAGAGGCTATGTTGTTAAATAATTCGAGCATGTGGGGGGTTAGCAAATCCTGAAATGCACGATAGTATTCTGACGAAAGGCCATCTGGGCCTGGTGATTTATTAGATGCTAGTTTGTTTAAAGCTACTTTTAATTCATCAATTTTGAAGGGGGCATTCAGTTGTTCCAGTTGGTTAGTTAAGAAGTTATGGATATGTTCTTGGGTTGGTTGAGTGGTATGTGGGTCGTTTTTTAAGTTGTATAGGTTCCCGTAGTATGTTTTGAAGATGTTTGCAATCTCTTTGGGGTGTTGTTCTTGATTGCCTGTGATAGGATCAATCATATATGCTATTCTCCGTTTGGCTTGTTTAATTTGGATCTGTCTCGCCAATTTCTTGCCTGCTTTGTTACCATATAAGTAAAAAGAGGATTTAAGATATTTAAGTTGCTTCTCATGTTCATATAGTAGAGTTTGTTTAAGTTCTGATCTAAGCTGTTGGAGTTTATTTAGATTGGATTGGGAGGGTGATTGTTTGTTTTGCATGTCTAGGGTGGCTATTTGAGTCAATAGGGAGGTTATTTTGCTTGTTCTCTGTTTTTTCTCTCTGGCCGCTGTCTGTAGAAGAATACCCCTTATGTAAGCTTTGTGTGCACACCATACATTGCCGATATCACTTTCATTACTTTTGTTAAAATGAAAAAACTCTTGGAGATGCTTGGCGATCTGAACCCGATGTGACTCCATTTGAAAAATTTGTGTATTGTTACGCCATAAAAGGGTGGGTCTCACATTGTGTTGATCGGTTAGGGTTAAAGTAATTGGAGCGTGGTCTGACCATTGTTGGAAATTATGAATTTATAATATTATTTTGAATAATATTGGGCTCTGAAATATATTATATGTATAAATTAAATGTATTAAATATATGTTAATTATATTTGTAAGGTTATTTGAATGTGCTTCTGAACAGAGAAAGTGTTGTATGTGCAATTCTATTTCAAAACTCATGTGAAGTGAAGGAGGGGTCATGTGTGTCTCCTTATGGACTAAAGCCATATAAGTAAGGTGTAGGTTGCTTTGAAGAAAGCTGACCTAACGGTTTCAAACAGTATAAGAGTCGTGATGTCAGCTAAGGGAAGGGTAGGAAGAAAGATGGAGGACACTCTCGAAGACGTGACGTGAACACCTGTCAGAACCCTTCCTCCTCCTGACTGACATCTGAAGCCATGCCATGTCTCATTATAGATTTCAACTATGTTGCTACGTAAGTTTGTCTTATGTTATGTCTTGAAGAATAAACCCTTAAAGATTTTTCTAATGATGTTGTTCATGCAAGTTCTTCGATGGAAGCTGAGAAAGGATTTTCAACATCATGGTGGAGAATGCTGACATGCATATAGATTGTTTAATCTTGACGCCTGTTTACGATCTTGCTACAAAAAGTGAGTTTTTATGTCTGTTTTCTCACCTGTCAATAGCTTGTATATTTTAGCAAGCAGAAGAGAAAAAAAACACATCACAGTCCGGACAGTGTTCCTCTATTTTTAAAGATAAAAGGATTTCCGGTTTGAAGCGTAACGTTACGGGCGTGGAGCAAACTGCCAAGGTCACGGGACAGATAGGTTCGGACTATAGGGCACTTTGGAAAGTGCATGGAATCGTACAGGGCACTGGAACCGTCAAACGAGGTGCGGGCATTGCAATGCGAAGTTTGGCCTTTAGGAAAATAGAAATTTTTATCTCCTTGTGACAGGCCTGACACTACACAAAAAAAAGAGAAGACGAACGATTTTATATGTTCGATAACTGTCCACTCTTTTGTCTGTATTTTTGAGTGAAAAACATCGTTCTAGCATTTGTCCGCAGTTCTAATTTGTTAGATATACGTACAGTCGTAAGAGGTGGTACTACAACTTTTAGGAAAGAGTCGAAGGTAGCTTCTTGAACGT
>BLSH010025164.1:416401-433496 GCA_018402905.1 Glandirana rugosa | reverse complement strand
TCAAAACTCATGTGAAGTGAAGGAGGGGTCATGTGTGTCTCCTTATGGACTAAAGCCATATAAGTAAGGTGTAGGTTGCTTTGAAGAAAGCTGACCTAACGGTTTCAAACAGTATAAGAGTCGTGATGTTAGCTAAGGGAAGGGTAGGAAGAAAGATGGAGGACACTCTCGAAGACGTGACGTGAACACCTGTCAGAACCCTACCGATTCTTGTGTATAATCTATGAGGGGAGGAGAAAAAGGTGTAATCCCTTTCTCCAGCGTGGGTGCATCTCCACGTATCATACAGAGATTCGGTGTGTAAAAAGTTTTGGAGAGTTGGATTCCTTTTGCCTGTTGGTTTGGAGCGGTCTAATGAGGAGTCAGGGATCAGGTTGAAGTCGCCAAGCATGAGTAATCTGCCTTTGCGTATTTTGTTAATCTTTTTGAGCAGTTTCTGCAGAAATGACAATTGTCCCTTGTTGGGTGCATATAAGGAAACTATAGTAAAAAGAATATTGTTCAGGGTGCATACTAGAATGATAAAGCGACCCTCGGGGTCAATGATCGAATCTTGTAGAACAAAGGCGATAGTTTCGTGAATTGCAATTAGGACTCCGTTATGCTTCTTCTGGGCGTTGGCGAAGAAGGTGTGTGGGAATCTTTTGTGGGTACACTTTGGCGGATTGTTCGTTGAGAAATGAGTCTCTTGTATGCATAGAACTTCTCCTTTAAGCTTTTCAGCTTCAGACCACACGAGGCTGCGCTTGAAGGGGCTGTTGAGGCCTTTTACGTTCATTGAGACAAATTTAATGGGCATGGTGGGTATTTTAGGATTGCTGGAGTAGTGTTGATATAAGGGTTCAGAGTTTGTGGTGAAAGTATGAGCTGGGATGTTCCACTTACTTTTGTAGATGAGCTTTTTTTAGAGATGTTTTGGGCGAGTGTCCAGTCATGGTTTGGGATGTCCTCGTCGAGTTTTGGTTGAGGAGTTCTCGAGACCTTTGTAGTTGAGGTGAAGTAGACTTGGATGAGGTGGTTGGAATGATTGGCATGAACCTTAGTTGAGTCACCTGGCAGAACAAGAAAAAACGGAACCAAGAACAGGGAAAACTAAAAGAACATAAAAAGGGACCTGAGAGAGATCACAGGAACCAGTAGCAGGGCATCCTGCATATATTGAAAGTGAGGGTTTTGTGGGGTGAGTCTAATATCGTGAAGTGAGGGTATCCACATAGGCCTGATGGAATTTGGCCGGGGACAATTGTTTGTTGCTTAAGGGAGAGTGAGATTTGACTTGTAAATGCATCAGGTGGACCAGTCCTGTCTAAGCTTCCTGGGTCCTGGTCGTTGTTCACGCAGGGAATCCACTGGTAGTATGCCCCAGGCTTTTAGGTATTTTAATCCTGTTTCAAGAGAGAAAATGTTATGCGTCTTGTCATGGTATGTGACAATCAGTTTTGAGGGGTTGCCCCACTGGTATTTAATGTCGTGGTTCCTTAGCGCCTTGGTGACTGTCAGGAGCTTTTTTCTGAGTTGTATGGTGGCTTGGGATAGGTCATTATAAAGAGCCACTCCAGCAAATTGGCCTTCTAGTTGAGGCCTTTTCCGAATACTCCTCATAGCTTCGTCCTTTACATGAAAGAAATGGATCCTAGCCAGGACGTCGCGTGGGGCGGAGCTAGGAATAAAAGATGGTTTATGAAGTCTATGGGCTCTGTCTATGATAAGGTCCTTTTCGTTCGTTGTTGGTACCAGGACATGGAGTAATTGGCTTAGGTATGGCTGCAGATCTGTTTGGGATATTGATTCTGGAATTCTTCGGAATTTTATATTATTCCTACGGCTGCGATCTTCTAGATCAGCGACTTTTGTCGCTAAACGTTGCAGTTCTGTCTGTTGGTCATGATAAGCTTCAACCATGTCATTATGGGCTGCGTAGGATTCGTCAAGTTTGTTTTCCACAAGTTCCACTCTCTGCTGCAATTCTGATATGTCAGATTTAATAGGGGCCAAAGCTCTTTTCAAGTCAAAATGCATGGTATCCCTTAGGGAGATCAGCATCTCCTTCATGTCAGAAATGGCGACTGGCTGGGAGGAGGAAGGGAACTGTTCTAATTTAAGTGGCGGGGCCTGTGCCTGCGATCGTTCTTCCTCCATATCAGACTCGTCCCCCGAGTAACTATGTTGTCTGGCTTTTTTAGATTTTGCAGGGCTGCGGGTCGTGGGGCTGTCCGGGGGAGAGTGAGAGGGTTCTCCTGTATTACGTAGGTAAATTGCAGTACCTACCGAGGTAGCTGATGAGCTGGAGCTTGATGGCGGGTCGTCTGCTAGCGTGGCCTGCAACGAAGGGATTCCGCCATCTTGGGTTCCCTTGTCGACCTTGGCCGAGAAGAAGTCCGTCAGTTTTTGCGGAGCCGCGCGATGCGAGCTCCTCTTCCTTTGTTCTCCGGGTGGCAGGGTTGGAGTTGTGTCCGCGGACATGGTTTGGACTCACTCTCCTCGCTGTGTTTGTCGCTGGGTGTCCCGAGGCCCGGAGCTCCGTTTCTATGCGGCCGTCTCGGTCGCCGGTTAGCCACGCCCCCAATATAATCAATTTTATATAGAGGCACACAAGCCCTGCTGACCAGGGGTGGTACAATCTTAATTAAAATCAATTGGAAACACCAGGGAAAGTATAGAAGCCAGAGAAACCAAAGAATTCAGAGAAAAGGGTAATATACACCGTGTGGAAACTAAGCAGCATTAACCACATACTGTATATGCTAAAACTAAACTAAACTAATCATTTCAAAACAAGGATAATGTCCATTCTGCTATTCATTCCACTTGGAATTCTCATATTAAGCTTGTGTATCCACCACACTTCACACTGGAGTAAAATGTGATGTGTATCTCCCCCTTATAGATCTTTCTACCTGTTCCAAACCAAAGAAAGAAAAAGAATCAAGGTTCCCTCCATACACCATTCTAAAATGTTTTGATACGGTTGAGATGTTTTTTGCATTAATGCTACGTGTGTGATTATAATGTTCTGATATACACCCCACATACTGCATTCTACAACGACTGCATTCTTTTATATAAACAACCATCTTGGAACTGCAATTGATATAATTTTAAAACACAATTAAAGACACATTAACAGCGGTGCTCAACCGGAATTGTTCGAAGGACTTTAATCCAATGCAAAGTTATGTCTCATGCCACAACGACAATACAAACATTTGTGCAATCTTTTTCTAGTCCAACATAGATGTTAAGATAACAGAACATGGGAAAGATGTGCAGTCCATAAGTGTGTTTTTAACAGTGTTTTAAATGATTTTTTGAGGAATATAAGCAGTTGCCTTTAGAGTACACATTGAAGTGGTTAAAACAATTGTAAGTAGAGTAGATGGCATTTCCCTGTGAAAAAAGAGGTAACATTTTTACTTTTTTTGTACAATGAGAATTGAGTTGCAACAGTTAAGGTTAAAGACAACAAGGGAATGAATGAGGAGCTTGGTGGTTTCATTTGTTAAAAATGGGGTCTATTTTAGAGATGTTACGGAGGTGAAGTCTACAAGATTTTGACAACGATTGGATTTGGGGCTGAAAGGACAGGTCAGTGTCCAGGATTACACCTAATACCCTGGCATGAGAGGAGGGATTGATGGTAGCATTGTTGATTTTGATGGAAAAGTCATGGAGGGGATCAAAGGCAGGGGGGGGGATGGGATATTTTCAGCTCGGCTTTAGAGAGATTTAGTTCAAGGAAATTTGCCAGAAATGTTCTCAGTTCCTGATTTTCTTTAGTAGCTTATGTAGCGCTGCCCTCACAAGAGTCGCAATAAATATCAATACCCTTCTGGTTGCCCTGACTCTGTGAGTCCTCTGCCACCTCTGACACACTGGGTTAACTCATTGTGTTAATGTACTTTCAAGTAATGACACGGTAATGGAATACACCAGATAGAATTCAATCAGTATTGTTTACTCAAAGAATATATCAAAGGAAAGACCTTGACCTAACAGGTTGTGGTTAGACACAAAAACGTTTTTTTTTTACAACTGAATAAATATCACACATTAACACATAATACTCAATGTAGGTTACTTGTGTTCAAACTCAACCAGCATATACATATATATGCTGCACATGTGAGTGGGTCACAGGAGAGCAGAGGAATGACTCCTGCAAGTGTCAGACCACTCTCTAATGCTCATTCACACAAGAACTGCCAGGCAGCAGATAAACAAATACAGCACCAGAAACAGTAGTTATAGCAATATTACACCTGCTCTGAGAGAGATAATTCTTTGGCCAATGCAGCTAAAAACTTTAGCAGAGCAATATATTTTCCCTAAGTGGGGGAAGAAAGAGAAGTAGATGTAGTGGTGTCCTTTGCTTGGTAGTTCAATTGATCTTCAGCTAGCTCTCTGTGGTTTTTAATGGTATGCAAAAGTATAGGCTGATGAAACAATACTAATCCAAAGAAGTGAAGTATGATCAGAACAGCACTCTTTCAATATAGGAACAATGTAAGCTTCACAGTGATCACTGACTTGATAGATTAACTTGGTAGAACTAATAGTAGCAGACAACTAATGCAGATGTCTGTGTATAGTGTCCTCACTTAAAGTGTGGGAATAGACCTCCTTTTGTATGAAAGATGTTATCAGATGCAAAGAAGTAATGCTGTCTATACACAGTGTCTGTTAAGATGGGTTTCACTCACTCACCACACAGGAACAGAAGATGTAGCTGCTGTAAACAACAGGGATGAGGATGATGGTGATCTCTCTGGTCTATTGCTCCTGGGATGGTTTCTGGCCTCCACCTTCTCACACCATGTGGCTCTCCTGCATCTGTTGCCCCTGCGGGTGTATAGAACAGGAACAGGCCCCAACAGTTGAAGAGCAGGATGCTCAGGCTGTTCACTGAAGTCCTCCATGGTATCAGGGTCGATGAGTCTATAGAAGCAGACCGTGACCCCGGCGTTTCCAGCACAGATTCCCTGCATACAGATCCACGCTGGTCCAGAGAGAGTGCGCCAGGCCCAAAGCCTCTGTTCTTATAGTCTCTCCCATGAGGCTCCTCTTCTCCCAGAAATCTCCTCTTCCCATCAGCCTGCTGGAAGCTGTAGTTTCTCCCCAATGCAGCTAGGGGGCAAATCCTTGCAAGTGAACTACATATCCCAAGATGCATTGTTCTCTCACCACTATCAGAGTCACAAATCAGCCAAACTGGAACACTAGGGGAAACAGCTGCATTATGATTAATAGCAAAGAACATCTTCTGGTTGCCGGGGATGGGAATACCAAGCTCCTGGCTACATTCTCCCCCCACTTAAAATCTTTGGTCCCCAAACATATAGGGATTCTCAAGTACCCCTAAGGAAACAAAATATGATTAGTCAACTTTAACCAGTATTTAAATTCAACAAGTATTGACAAACATCTGGATTCTGTTTGAACCACTTATACACATTCTCAGCTAACTCATAGTCAGTTTTCTGGCAGGCCAGGGCAATAGCCGTGTACCACCCAGTAGTGTCAGAGGCCACATTGAGATCACATGGCAACAGGGTCAGGCATAAAATCTGGCCTTTGAATACTGGAGATCAATCTGTCAGAGCTCTCCCCCAACATGTCATAGGTAAGTCTTCTGGTGGGGTGAATGTTTCTTCTCAACCGAACAGGAGAACTTGGTTCCAGTTTTGGTGCAGAACTTTTTTCACAATGACTTGTAGGAGTAGAGCCTTTTTCAAGGTTAATTTCATTAGCAGAGTTTTCCTTTTGGACTTGGTGCAGGAGTGAATCCTCTCTCCGGGCTAAGGAAGTGATTCTCCTCTCAGGACTCCCTACAAGAGCAAGGTTCCTGCCAGGGCTTGTTACAGGAGTAGAGTTCCTTCCAGGGCTTGTCACAGGAATAGAGTTCCTTAAAGGGCTTGGCACAGGAGTCAAATCTTGAGTTTCTTTCAATGCAGTTGGACTCGGAGTAGAGGGCCCTGGCTTCAGAATGATGAGCTCAGTCTCATTAATAATTCAGTTTCCAACAATGATGATTCCTTTTCAGGGTGACTGACAGGTCTCAACACAGGAAAACATTTATCAGTGACGTTAATCAGATCCCATTGTTCAAAGCTTGGAACTGGCTGGGTATTTTCACTTGAAGAAACATCTTTCCTCCTAATTGATGAGGGAGAATTCCTTTTTGGACCAGATGGCTTTTGAGGTTTCCTCACCCCTCTCATTGGTGTTTGTCTTCTAAACCAAGGCCTGACTTCTGTTTCAGGAATAACAACTGGGGCGACAACCAAAAGGGTACTATCTCTTCATCTTCACTTTTGTCTTGAACTGGCACTACAGGTCGAGCAGGAAGTTTCCATCGAGATCGAGTCCTGGGGGACCTGGATCCAAAGGAGGTGCAGGGGAACAAGGAGGTACTTGAAATGCATCTGACATAGGGAGTAAATGATCATGATGCCACATCTTAAAGGGGTCCCAACTTCCCTTTTGGTTTGATTTGGTAAACCGGCAATCCTGGAAGCTGCTTACAGATAATATAAGGTTGGGGCATCCAACGATCAGCCAATTTGTGCTTGCCCGGTACACCCAAGTTCTTCAATAGCTCTCTGTCCCCTGGTTGGAGATCTTGCACTTTCCCCTTGAAATTGAAATTATTTTTGTTTCTTAATAGCTCTGCATAGCCTTCTCATAAGCTTGCATCAAGTTCTTCTGCAACAGGTCTACATAACCCTTATGTGATGCATGAGCCGACTCTAAAAATCCCTTCCTTGATCAGAATGGATTCAGACAGGCAATCCATAATAAACAAAGAATTTCTACACAAGTACCTTCGCCACAGTAGTTGCCTGTACCTGAGCCTACCATCTTGCTCCTGATAAAGAACTCCTCCCAACCCATCTCTACTAGCATCCACATGAATCTCATAGGGTTTGGACGGATCAGCATATGCTAAGACGGAGGCTTCAGTGAAGCCTATGTTCAATTGCTTTTAAGCGTCTTCACATGAGTCCACTGTTCTTTGATGGATTCTTTCTTTCCTCTCCTGCCCAACTTCTTGGCTTTCATCTTTCCTTCTTCCTTCCCCAAAGCAACCTCTAGCAATTTATTGAGGTGCTTGGTAGAGTTGAGCGAACATCTGGATGTTCGGGTTTAGTCAGTTCGGCCGAACTTCGCGAAAAAGTTCGGGTTTGGTACCGAACGGTACCGAACTTGACCCGAACTTTATGCCAAACCCCATTAAAGACCCAAACTTTTCGGCACAAAAATGACTGTAAAAAAGTCCTGGAAAGTGCTAGAGGGCTGCAAAAGGAAGTAAAATGATTTTAGAACAATAATCTGTCCCTTACAGCAACAGCAGGAACCTGACCCTATAGGAGTAGGCGATGATTTTAGAACAATAATCTGTCCCTTACAGCAACAGCAGGAACCTGACCCTATAGGAGTAAGCAATGATTTTAGAACAATAATCTCTCCCTTACAGCAACAGCAGGAACCTGACCCTATAGAGCTAGAAGAGGATTTTAGAACAATAATCTGTCCCTCTAAGCAGTAGACTCTACCTAGTCCAGTCAGATCATTCTGTAATGCAGGATGAGATGTTATTAGATCTGCAATCTGTCCCTAAAAGCAGTAGTAGTAGTAATCTCTACCTAGTCCACAAACAGATTGTTCTGTAATGCAGGATGAGATGTTATTATATCTGCAATCTGTCCCTCACAGCGCCGGCAGCATCTTCTCCCTACACTTGCCAGAGAGCATGTGACATGCAGCACTAAGTGACTCCAGTTTATAAAGAGGCTGGGTCACATGATGCACTGACCAATCACAGCCATGCCATTAGTAGGCATGGCTGTGATGGCTTCTAAAGGCAACCCAGTGAAACGCTTGTTGATTGGCTGCCCTGCAGCTATTCAACATGCGTGATCAAATACCTGAACCCCGAACCCGAACTTTTTTCAAATGTCCGGGTTTGGGTCCGGGTCATGGACACCCCAAAGTTCGGTACGGACCCAAACTTTACAGTTTGGGTTCGCTCAACTCTAGTGCTTGGCAATCTTGGCAAAGTTAGCTACAAACCTCCGGTAATATGGACAAAATCCCAGAAAGGATGTCAGTTCCATCACAGTCTCAAATCTAGGTCATGCAGTGACTGCCTCAAACTTCTTTGTGTTAGTAACCACTCCCTTGCCAAAACCACATGTCCCAACCAAATAGGTGACTGAAGTACAATAGAACTGACACTTCTCCAGGGATAGTTTAAGCCCTTCTTCGTGTAAACCTCTATAACACCTTCTCCAGTCAGGCCTCATGCTCTTCCAGTGCTATTCCAAACTCTATGATATCATCCAGATACACCAGGACTATGATAAAGTTCATATCCCCCACAGTTCTTTCCATCATCCCTTGGAACGTGGCCGGCGCCCCTGACAGTCCCTTTGGCATCCGATTGAACTCAAAGAAGCCAAGTGGGCAAATGAAAGCAGTCTTCTCTTTGTCTTCTGCATGCATCGGTATCTATTAGTAACCACTTTTCAGATCTAGCACACTAAACCACTTAGCCCCAGCAAGACACTGAAGGGCGTCCTCAATCCATGGGGTGGTATATTGATTAGAAACAGTTAGTTGATTAAGGGTTCGATAGTCTATACACATGCGCAGTGTCCCCTTCTTCTTCTGAATCACCACGATAGGTGAAGCATAAGAACTTTGAGACTCTTGAATCACTCCAGGTTTCTTCAGCTCAGGCAATTGCTCTCTCAAATCTTCCAAATCACTGAGTAGAATCCTCCAAGCTCTTTACCAGAAGGGTTTGTCTTCTTGTAGTCGTATTCGATGCTGGGCACTTTTGGCACATCCCACATCAAAATCCTTATTAGAAAAAATCTTCTCCCATCGGTCCAACTGTGACTTCATCCTTCTCCTCCAGTCAGTGGGTAAAACAGCAGCACACTTCCATTTCCCTCTGTAATCCTTGGCACTTTTCATTCTTCTTCACTTCTTCCGCGGGCACTGATGTAGCTGCACTCACCTGCACCACCAACATTCATGCTCCCAATACCACAGGATGGTCAGTAACGTTCTGAAGGCTGATGGAGACCTTCTTCCTGCTTCAGAACAGAGCTTTAGTGAAAATCCATTCTGGAACCATTGCTATCCCAGCTGCTTTAGTTTGTGCATCTGTCTTCAACACAACAAAAGTCATGGGATGTTCCCAAGTGAGCTTCACAATGGCCTTCAGACATGTGGCCTGGCTGTTGCACTTTCTCTTTGTCCAGCTTCCATATCTGCCCCACTCCATTGGCAGGGGCTTTCTTCTCCTGAATCACTTGCTGGCAAGCCTGATATAGTTGAGGGTGAATCTCAGTTGGCATGGACCCATCTTCTCCCACTACTTTTTATACTTTTTCCAACAGTCTTCTCACTAGGTCTGTGTTTGTTCCTTTCAGCATGGAATTTTGTTCAGCACCCGGAGGTGTGGGACACACTACAGCCAAAGTGTCAAATGTCTCAGTCTTTCCCGTAGCTGCCGGCCCAAAGGAGAGCCTTATAGGAATGTATCCATCATATGGGAACTTGTCTGTCCCAATTCCCCATATCTTCAGCTCTTCAAGTTTATTCAGAGGAATATGTTTAAGGTACTGATCATAAAAGTCTGGATAGAGCAGAGTGACTTGTGCTCCTGTGTCCAAAAGAGCTTGGGTATAGACACCTTCTACTTGCACAGACACAACAGGGGATGGCCCCACTAACTTCTCAGGTAGCCTATCCACTCCTACTCTTTTAGGGTCTCTTCTTGGCCCACTTTGAGTGGATGGGTGGTGATCAAGCATTGACTCCCTGTACCTGACCCTCAGACCCTGGAGACGGGTTAGACGATTTGGGGGATGTTACACCCTTCTTCTTTCTTCGGACTCTATTTGCCCTTCTCTTGACTCTTGGAGCTCCGTTCCTTCTTCAGGTTCTCAGCTGGCTCCCTCACTGAGACCCCGTGAAGTTTCTCGCCATCTGAGTAGGTAGTAACTGCTGTAATGCTTTCAGCAACTTGGCTAAGAAGTTGAATTCTCCATCTCTTTTTGGACACTGTCTTCGGAAATGCACTTTTGGGTGTCAGTTTTATCCAACTGGCATGTGACTTGGGCTTCCATCACCTGCAACAATTTGTCTGTTGTAGTTGATCTTGTGATTGAGCTACTTGGGTGAGCAATTTAACTGGGGAATCTTCAGGAGCTGGCGAAGCCTTAGGAGCCTTGGAACACTCCCCCACTCTAATTCTTCTTCATTGTCCACTTCTGAAACCCCTTGTTCTATTTGCACGGGCTGAGCAGACACTTTTCCCAGTCTTTGGGTTAGTGTTGATCACTTCTTGTGATTCTTGATTCTTTTCATCCAACAGAGCTTCTTCCTCCCTAACCAATCTCATCAATTCAGGGTAGGTTGGAACCATCTGTGCCCCTTTCAAGAGCAGACGAAGCACAATTGGGTGGTTGGGCCTTGCTCCTTGCAGAATTTGTTCTAACCTGACTTTATCAGCTCTTTTTTGGTCAAGATAATTTGATGTAAAACAGGATCCACCGTGACAACATAGCTAGACAGTTTCTCCCCTCTGTACTGATGCGTGTGCTTGAATTTGTACATCAAATCAGGAATCTTCTCCACCCTGCCATGAACTGCACACAAAGCTTCAACATAGTCCATGGCTACACAATCAGGTGTAGTGCGCCCTACTTAGGTAGAAGCTAGTGAGGTTTTTTTTTTGGTGAGTTCAGGAAAATTTAGTTAGGCCTGACTGATTTGGTTTCCGGGCTGGGAGTGGCTCAGGTAGGACCGGGTGATTCACAGATGAGATCACCAGGACCTCCCACTTCTTTCCAGAAGCTGATAGAATGTTCCAGAAAGAGAGCTGGGAGGGAAGTGTAGCCATCTGGGGTATTGTAAGGAGCCCTGACCAATCTGCAATCTGGATTGGCAGGGGCAGCCCAGTCTGGGAGGAGAGAGTACGGGTGGAAGAGCTGGAATGTAGTTGAGGTTTCTGAGGCCCACAGGGAACCCCCAGTCTGGGGGGGGTGACCTTCAGGCCTGGGAGCTTGAGGAGTGGAAGGGGTTCCTCGTACAAACCCCAGAGGAATCCTGACCAAGGGAGCAGGAAAGCAACAGACAGTGCTACTACAGAGTACACACCCTGGAAAACTGTAAAGGCATGCCGGAGTGGATTGGGGGTGAGAGACAATCTGAAAGGATTCAGAAGTTAGTGAGGGACTGTGGTGCTACTGTGGTAGTGGTGAAGGCCGTCACAGCTGAAGTGACTGGCAGGACCTGGAGGAAGAGGATGGGCTGAGAGTAGGAGTCCATCAAGCCAGCTAGCACAGTAGTAACTTTTATTCTACACTTTGGGGTAAAACTGTCCCTGCCTGTAATGGGTGGTTTGGAGGTCCTGCTCACACTATAGCAGGCCTCACCATGTGCTAGCTGCACTGAAGAGACGCTGGAGATCTAGTATATTTCCTTCTAGGCCTCACCTGGAAAATAAGAGTTAGCAGCGGAGGGAAGTGAGTCCCTGAAGGAGCCAGCTGGGGATGTGGAGGACAGGGCCTTAGACTGGGGGTCACCCAGACTGCTGGCAGAGTTTGGCTCCATGGAGCACCTGGTGGAGTGGTCGTCTTCAAGTGAGGGTTCCGATGAAGAGTGGGAGACGGGGGGAGTTCTTGCACTGTAGATGCCCTCTCAGAAGGGGATATGTCGGGACCCTTACAGGATTTAAGCGATGTAGCAGGCATCCCCAGTACCAGCAGCCATACCTTCTTTAACAGGCCTTCCACCACCTAGACCAGGGCAGCAACCTACCGTCAAGTGGTGGTAAAATCGCCGGACACCCAAATTCTGCCAGGGAGAGGGAAGATTAAGAGTCTGCCTAGGCTCTCCCAGTACCAAAGGGAAGTTAAGCGGAAAGTTGTTCTGGAGTGGGGCTTGGATTATGCCCCACCCTAGGCCATGGACATTGTGGAGAACTCCAGAGAGGAGTGGGAAGATGATATGACCTGGGAGTATCTGGACGTACCCAAATCCTTGCGGGGACCAGAGAGAAGTTGCTGGGAAAGAGTCCAAAGTTTGAAGAAGGAGTAGAGTCTTGGACGTGTAATCCGGAGGGACTGTGTTTTGGTGATCAAAGCAGACCAACCCGCAAGGAGTTTCTCTATTTCTATTTGAGGGGAGGGGACAGTCGGAGGAGATTGCCTGAACCCCACTACTACATTTGAAGGGCCTGTGGTGTTTTACAGCCAATGTAGGTGCACTCCAGGGACTGCCGGTGGAGTAGTGGAGTGTGCTTTTCCCCTGAAAAGCAGGACAAGCCAGCCTGCTGTCCCATGGCCAGTGGAAGGGACTTATCCATTGGAAAGACACTGGGGTGAGGTTTGTTCCTGTGTTCATTGCTTTCTGTTTTTTTCTCTTTTAAAAACCTGTTGTCCGGGAAGGGGCCCCTCCCATCAGGAACTTTGAACAAAAAGAAAGGAGGACTGTTCTCTTTTGTGCAATGTGTTGTTCATAACCCTCTCTCAATGGACCTGTTATTAGTTAGTTAGTTAGTTCTACAGTTATGTGGGCCGAGTGCTTTTCTCCCAGGAGAAGTGCTTTGGCCCAGGCATGTAGATAAATTGTGTATGCGAGTAGCTGCAGGGACCTGTAGTTAGGAATATGTGTATATATTGTATAGTGTGAATAACTTATGGAGATGTATCAATATATATTTTTGTACCTAATTTATTTTGTATAAATCCCTTCCAAGTTTGTTCCCTTTTTCCCCTCCTTTTAACTGTTCTGGGATGCCCCTGCTCCTGGGCCCAGGAGCCTAGTTTTTCAATTTTCTCAGCTGAGGACCAGCTGAGGTTGGGGAGGGGGGGGGGGGGGTGAGTGTAGCACCCCCTACTTAGGTAGGAGCTAGTGAGGTTTTTTTTTTGATGGAGTGAGGAAAATTTAGTCAGGCCTGACTGAGAGCAGGCCTGATTGTTTTGGTATCTGGGCTGGGAGTGCCTCAGGTAGGACTGGGTGATGCACAGATGAGGTCACCAGGACCTCCCACTTCTTTCCAGAAGCTGGTAGAATGTTCTAGACAGAGAGCTGGGAGGGAGGTGTAGCCATTTGGGGCATTGTAAGGAGCCTTGACCAATCCCCAATCTGGATTGGCAGGGGGCAGGCCTCCTTAATTACCCAGGGTCAGCCCATTCTGGGAGGAGAGAGTTTGGGTGGAAGAGCTGGAATAAAGCTGAGGTTACTGAGGCCCCACAGGGAGCCCCAGTCTGGGGGGGTGACCTTGAGGCCCGGGAGCTCGAGAAGTGGAAGGGGTTCCTCGTACATACCCCTGACCAAGGGAGCAGGAGAGCAACAGACAGTGCTACTAGAGAAGCTCAGTGAGGAGTCCACTGGTGGTCTGTGAGTGGCACACACCCTGGAAAAGTGTAGAGGCATGCGCAGGGCCTGAAGGAAGAGGATGGGCTGGGAGTAATAGCTAGCACAGTAGTAACTTTTATTCTACACTTTGGGGCCAACTGTAATGGGTGGTTCGGAGGTCCTAATTACACTATAGCAGGCCTCACCATGTACTAGCTGGCCTCAAGAAACGCTGGAGGTCTAGTAAATTAGAGAAGTGCAGGTGAGAGGAATGAGGAGCAACTGTGCAGCAGGTTATGTGCTGGAGTGAAGAAGAAGGAATGTATATACAGAGGTGTATATACAGGTCCCGTGTAAATGAGATTAATTCTTTGGGCATCCCACAACATCCCAGTTCCCATCCAAATTCAATTCCCCTAATAAAGCAAAACAAAACAAAATAAAGTACCAGCCTGTTCTGTGACTCTGAAAGTGGAATCGATGTGATTGAGGGCAGGGTGAGCAGGTGGGCCACAGCAACCACCCACCCCTAAGGGGGATCTTGGCTACACAGGCTTTTCTCTCTTCAGACTCCGGATAACATCTGCAGCAGGACTTCTCAAGCTTTCACTTATTCTCTGTTTTTTTCACTGCCTTTGGCACATTCCAGTCTTCTACTGCTTGAATGGCTTGTTCCATCCACCTTTCAAATTCTTCTTCACCTTCTGGGGTTGGGTGCGACCCGAGAAGAACGGCAGTTTCCTGTACCCCTGATTTGCTATGATATTGTTGCTCTTGATCAAGCTCTCCACCAGCCGGCTCATATCCATCTAGAAAGAAGGTGAAGGCATCCCCTTGTTAGCGGTATCTGCTTCTTCTACCTCAGGACTCACAGAACCCCATTGAGATTGCTCTTGATCTATGTTTCCTTCTATCTGCTGAGATATCACTTGAGCCTCTAACCCTTCAGCTAAGCTTGCAGTCTCTTTCCGAAATCCAGCTGGACCACTCTCTTGCCACTCAATCAAGGGGTAAGTGTAGTCCTTCCCATATTCGGGCCTCACATCCAAGAATCCTTGCCCTGGGAATTCTCTTATTATCAGCTGCCATACCTCTCTCTCAGACCATCCAATACCGGGTAGCCTCACCACACTGGCCAATTCCAAATGACTCTCCTCTTCTGGCACCCAACTGGTAGCAGTAAGGGAGTCCATCTTTCTCTTTTCTCAGGGTGGGTCCTCGGACTTGCATGGGCTTACCATGAGCGGTATCCTGGTATACCCAAATGTAGCACTGCCCTCATGAGGGTCGCAAGAAATATCAATACCCCTCTGGTTGCCCTAAACCTGTGAGTCCTCTGCCACCTCTGATACACTGGGTTCACTCATTGTGTTAATGTACTTTCAGGTAATGACACAGTAATGGAATACACCAGATTTAATTGAATCAGTATTGTTTACTCAAAGATTATATCAAAGGAAAGACCTTGACCCAACAGTGTGTGGTCAGACACAAAAAGTGTTTTGCCACAATGGAATAAATGTCACACTTTAACACATAATACTTAATATAGGTTACTTTTGTTCAAACTCAACCAGTATTTACATATATATGGTGCACATGTGAGTGGGTCACAGGAGAGCAGAGGAATGACTCCTGCAAGTATCAGACCACTCTCTACTGCTCACACACACAAGAACATCCAGGCAGCAGATAAACAAATACAGCACCAGAAACAGTAGTTATAGCAATATTACATCCACTCTGAGAGAGAGTTCATTGGTGAATGCAGCAAAACTTTAGCAGAGCAATATATTTTCCCTAAGTGGGAGGAAGAAAGAGAAGTAGATGTAGTTCAGTGTCCTTTGCTTGGCAGTTCAGTTGATTTTCAGCTAGCTCTCTGAGGTTTTTAATGGTATGCAAAAGTGTAGGCTGATGAAACAATGTTAATCCAAAGAAGTGAGGTATGATCAGAACAGTACTCTTTCAATATAGGAACAATGTAAGCTTCACAGTGATTACTGCCATGCTAGATTAAGTTGGTGGAACTACAAGTAGCAGCTGACTAATGCAGAGTAAGGATGTCTGTGTATAGTGTCCTCACTTAAAGTGCGGGAATAGACCTCCTTTTGTATCAAAGATGTTATCAGATGCAAATAAGTAATGATGTCTATACACAGTGCCTGTTAAGATGGGTTTTCAACCACTCACCACACAGGAACAGAAGACGTAACTGCTGTAGACAACAGTGATGAAGATGAGGATGAGGATGATGATGATCTCTCCGGTCTGTTGCCTCCACCACCTCAAACCGTGTGGCTCTCCCAAATCTGTGTATGGAACAGAAACAGACCCTGACAGTTGTAGAGCAGGATAATCAGGCTGTTCACTGAAGTCCTCCAGGGTATCTGGGTCGATGAGTCTATAGAAGCAGGCCACGACCCCGCCACTTCCAGCACAGATTCCCTGCATACAAATCAGTGCCGGTCCAGAGAGAGTGCGCGAGGACCAAAGTCTCTGTTCTTATAGTCTCCCCCATGAGGCTCCTCTTTCCATCAACTCGCTGGAAGCTGTAGTTTCTCCCCAACGCAGCCAGAGGGCAAATCCTGGCAAGTGAACTACATATCCCAAGATGCATTGTTCTCAATCCACTATAAGAGTCACAAATCAGCCAAACTGGAACAATAGGGGAAACAGCTGCATTATGATTTATAGCAAAGAACGTCTTCTGGTTGCCGGGGATGGGAATACCCAGTTCCTGGCTACACTGACAATGCTGTGCCTTTTCTGAACTAACATCACAATCAATTGTTTCAACCTTGTCCAGCTGTCTCTTGGTGTACTACAGAATTCCTCACACTCTCCCCTAATGTACCCAACATAGGTAGTATTTGTTTTGTAGGTTAAAGGTGTATTCATACTTGCGAATGCACCCTGGCTGTGATTATACGCAAGAACCCCAATAGGGATTCCTGTGATTAGCTGCGAGCGGCATCCCCATGCACTGATGACATGCAATTGACTGTCTGTATTCAGGGCTGATCATTCGCATGTGATTGCAGCATGAGCGTGTGATTATTTGTGGCAGCCGGCAGCCTCCCATTGCTTTAAATGGGGCTGTCATTTGCAGTTAATCGTGGGAACCCCTGCTGGGGTTCTTGCATATAATTACAGCCAGGGTGCATTCGCAAGTGGGAATGTACCCTAAGATAAAACCTGGGAGGGCTGATTGAAATCCATGAGATAACACAGGCAAAGTAAACTGGACAGTTGTAAATTTCTGACATTGTGAACAAGTATATTTTTTGCACTTGTCAAACAGATACAGCATTACAAAATGTTTTCAATTGCATACTTAACAGAACAAATGGCACAAATAAGTTAATTGATAAGTTTTACAACTGCTGAGTTGGACCAGGCCTAAATTTCTAAATTAATAAACACGGTAAACAAGACAATTCATACGTTAACTTTTGTAAAACATTACGACATAGACAAACTGTTCACGTTTTTTATATGAACAAGTGTTACAGTCTTTAAATGTTGACAGGTCAAATGAAACGGACACAATAGAGTACCTAAAGTTAGTCGGGAGGGTCCAAAATAGAATCCCATGTAAGGGTGAACGCTTACGTGGGACCGACATTAATATACGTTCTTGGGGTCGTCCCCAAGGGTGCTAATTGACGTTTACTGTCGGGGTAAATTTCGTTACCCTCCGACGGCCGACGGTGTTTAT
>BLSH010025164.1:388239-411779 GCA_018402905.1 Glandirana rugosa | reverse complement strand
GCCTGTGTGGCTGAGTGTCCTGCAGTGAGAGGTAGCAGCTAGGTACAACGGTAGGCTGTACCCAGCTGACAGACAGGGAAACCTATCATGCAGTCAGTGGCCAAGTGGCCTAGGATTTATTTTGTTGTTTGTTTTTGCTTTGCTGTTTTTCACATTGTAACTAGTGAGAATAAACTACATTTTTTTCACCTTAAACTGCTGCCTCGCTGTGCCTAAATTTTGTAGTGAACCCTTCTAGGGGGTCACACACACCCGCTGCCAAACCAACCACCTCACAGTTGGTGGAGGAAGCCGGAGGCAGTTTTTTTGAAAGGCCAGCATGAAAGAGTTACTGAGACAGCTTGCTGTTTCAAATGCTAACCAACAACAAATGAATGCTAATCAGCAACAAACGAATGCTAGTCTTCAACAAGCAGACGCTAATCAGCGAGCCCTCCAGCAAAGTATGGAAGTACAGCAATGAGCCCAGCAGCAATCTGAGGCTCGCTTAATTGAGCTGTTGCAGAAGCAAAAGCAGAGAATCCAACAGCAAATGGATGCCATAACAGAACAACGTACACAGACCAGTGAGGCAAGTAGTTTACTTAATACATCATCATTTTATGTGAGCAATTTACTGCCAAAAATTACTGGAGAGGATGATCCTGAAGTGTTTTTGACAACATTTGAAAGGACTGCTGAGAGAGAAAAGTGGCCTAAGGAACAGTGGGCTGGATTGGTGGCTTCTCTATTAGCTGGGGAGTCGCAGAAAGCATATTATGACTTAGAGCCGGACCAAGCAAAAGACTATGTTGTGCTAAAAACAGAAATATTGGCACGGCTGGGTGTCACCCTGGCTGTCCGGGCTCAGCGTGTGCATAACTGGACTTTCCAACTTGAAAAGCCCCCCAGGTCGCAAATGTATGATCTCATTCACCTGGGCAGGAAGTGGCTGCAACCAGAGACTCTGACAGCACCAAAGATTGTGGAATGTGTGGTAATGGATCGGTTCCTGAGATCTCTACCTACTGCTATCCAAAAGTGGGTAAACCATGGAAACCCGGACACGGCCGACAAGCTTGTGGATCTGGTAGAGAGGTACTTGGCTACAGAGAACCTGACCACCTCTCCCAGGGAGTCATGGACTTTCCACCCTAAGACCAGACCATCCCCAGTAGAGGGTAAGATGACTTCAAGGGGTAAGGGTGGAGAGAGTGAGAGGGCGGGAAGTTTGCATAATGTATGGCGACCGCAGTCAAAGTCGCAGGAAGCAGCGAAAAAGTTTATTTGTTATCGTTGCCGGCAAGAGGGACATATTGCAGCCAATTGCCCAGTTGTGGATGAGCCTATGGAAGGTGACTATCTAAGAGACAGATGTCAGTCGCTATTTGTGACAGTTGCATACACTGCCACTCGGGGAATTGAAAAATATTTATGCAAAATGTGTATTAATGGTAAAAATGTTGTGTTGCTAGATTCAGGTAATCTGGTAACATTGATCAAAGCTGAATTAGTTACTACAGAGGTCTCTGGGAATAACAAGGTGGCTGTTATTTGTTTACATGGGGACACCAGAGAGTATCCTGTAGCTAAAGGGGTTTTTGAGACCCCCAAAGGTAACATAACTCATCAGGTGGGGTTGGTGCCCCACTTACCACATGATGCTATTGTGGGGAGGGATTTTCCAAAATTCTGGGAACTCTGGGATGGTCCTGAAGCCCCCACAGAGGCCCCTAGAGGCCAGGAAGAGGAATCTCAGGTATCCTCTGAGAATGGTGAGACCTCTCCAGATTTCCCCTTGTTCCCGGAGACACTCAGGAAACTGGGGAGGAGCCAACATCTTCAGACGAAAACATGCCATCTGTAGAGTTCTCTGATTTAGAGGTTCACAGGGAAAATTTTGCCACAGAACAGGTAAAAGACCCCACCCTGATAAAAGCACGGGAAAATGTGGTAAAGATAGATGGTGAATTAGTGCACCCAGATCAGACCTGCAGTTACCCATACTTTATGGTGGAAAGGGATCTGTTGTATCGGGTTGCCCAAAAGGTGGATGAAACCATTGAGCAACTTGTGGTACCTAAACCCTATAGGAAGTTGGTATTGGAATTAGCCCATGGGCACATTTTGGGAGGTCATTTGGGGGCAGATAAAACCAGAGAGAGAGTATTGCAAAGGTTCTATTGGCCTGGGGTCGTGAAGGAAATAGAAAATTATTGTTCCTCCCGCCCTGTGTGTCAGAAGTTGGCACCTTTGTCGCATTTCCGTAACCCACTGGTACCTCTCCCCATCATTGAGGTTCCCTTTGAGAGGATCGCAATGGATTTGGTAGGTCCGATTAGAAATACTTCCGCCAAGATGATAGCCAAAGAGCTATTTCTGGTCTTCAGCCGTGTGGGTATTTGTAAGGAATTGCTTACAGACCAGGGTACCCCATTTATGTCCAGGGTAATGAAAGAGTTGTGCAAGTTGTTCAAAGTGACACAATTACGTACATCCGTGTATCACCCTCAAACAGATGGGTTGGTTGAAAGGTTCAACAAAACCCTAAAACAAATGTTAAAAAAGGTGGTGGATCGAGATGGAAAGGATTGGGACTGTTTAATACCCTACTTGATGTTTGCTATTCGGGTAGTACCACAATCCTCTACCAGGTTCTCGCCCTTTGAGTTACTCTATGGGAGACACCCAAGAGGGCTGTTGCATATCGCCAAGGAAACTTGGGAAAGTGAGAGTTCTCCCCACCGGAGTGTGATTGAGCATGTTGCCCTGATGCAAGATAGAATTGCCCAATCATCAAAGAACACTTGGCCCAAGAGCAGTTAGCACAGCCAAGGGTATATCAACGGGGGATAGGGTGTTGGTACTAATCCCTACGGTCGAAAGCAAATTCCTGGCCAAATGGCAGGGCCCTTATGAGATAATTGAACAAGTGAGTGAGGTGAACTACAGGGTCAGACAACCAGGACGGCGAAAGCCAGAACAGATATACCACATTAATCTGTTGAAAGGGATAGGGAGTCCCTAGTTGCAGAAACCTTGGTATCACCGACTCAGTCTGAGTGCTTAATTCCTGAGGTGGGAATAGCAGTCACCCTATCAAAACCCCAAAAACAGGAGGTGAAAGAGTTTGTGCTCCGCAACAGAGAGGTGTTCTCTAAGCTGCCGGGACAAACATCTGGGGTAGTGCATGACATTATCACCCAGACATAGGCTTAGGAGCAGTGTTGTCCCAGGTCTGGAAGGGAAAAGAACACCCAGTCATTTATCTTAGCAGGAAACTGAAACCCCACGAAGAAAACTATGCCACAATTGAGTAAGAGTGTCTAGCGGTGAAATGGGCACTAGACTCCCTGCAATATTATTTGCTGGGTAGACACTTTGATCTGATTACAGATCTAGCACCCTTAAAGTGGATGGCTCACAACAAGGAGACCCGGGTAAAGATGCTGGGTTGCTTGCAGGATGGCAGGTACAATTGCCCTAGATTTAAAATGTATGCAGACTTATACCACTAAGGGGAGTCTTGCAGGAGTAGAGGTAATGAGCCCAGCTGAGGTGAGCTGGCTCATTAAGGCCTCTACAAGAACTCCCAGCAGGCATAGGTGAGTGCTCCACCCTGGAACCAGTTCTGTGACCATAGACTGGGGAGCGTAACACACATCCTGTACACGGTAAGGCCTGTGTGGCTGAGTGTCCTGCAGTGAGAGATAGGAGCTAGGTACAGCGGTAGGCTGTACCCAGCTGACAGACAGGGAAACCTATCGTGCAGTCAGTGGCCAAGTGGCCTAGGATTTATTTTATTGTTTGTTTTTGCTTTGCTGTTTTTCACATTGTAACTAGTGAGAATAAACTACCTTTTTGTTTTCACCTGAAACTGCTGTCTCGTTGTGCCTAAATTGTGTAGTGAACCCTTCCAGGGGGTAACACACACCCGCTGCCAAGCTAACACCCTCACAATATATATATACCGTATATACTGCATACTATGTGTGTTTGTAGTTCATTTTCATGAAAAAAAGCTACATGGAAAAAGGACAGAACATGTGTCATTATTTTTTCCACTCATTTATTTGAGAGTTCAACAGTAAAATTACTTTAAAGGCACCACACCTCATTCTTTGCAAAGTCATCAAAAATCCTGTTCTACATAAATAAAACCTGAGCTATTCTATCATTGCTGTGCAACCCAAGGGAAAGCACTGCCCCTTGTAGCAGAACAGATGAAATAGTCCAAGACAGGAATTCCCATGCTGCTACCTCTAATTGATACCAGGGAACATTTTACATGCAAATAGTCATTATAAAACACTTTCTAACAGGTTTAAGCATTCATCAGCAACAATGCCTCAGTTTTTAAAATAGTATTTTTTGATAGATGACCACAAATACAGAATTATTCCATATTTTAACAGGACCTTTACTAATGCAAGCAACTAGTGCAATTATCAACCTTTATGAGGAGATGTAACTTTGAATGGATCTTTTTATAGAACTGTAGGAAATGTAATGGTTTGTGCAGAATTAACATATTTTCTACCAATTTAATTGTACAGAAGTTCAGATAATCTCATGTTATAGGAATTAAAACTTGGTGCAGTGTCTTTTTCAGGCTCTCATTATCCATGACGATTTGTCATGAGGATGGTATATAATCAATATGGTGTCACTACTTTCAGAACATATAGCTGTTCAATAACTGAATAGAATTTGGATACTGATGGAACCAAATTTGGTAACAAGAGAATTAAACAGATTTGACAGCTATACTATAGTCCATATAACTACTTTTTTAACATAGCAGTTTAACGGGATTAGCAATCAGCTGAATTATCAGACAGAGAACAACTGCAAACTGCAGTTTACCAACAGATGCCAGGCTACAAGCAACAATGCAAAACAGGCTAAGGATAACAAAGTAAAACATGCATACGCTGCAAAATAATCAAAGCTGCACAAACATTTGAAAACTGCACAAATGTGGACTCCCCAAAGCAATGTCTCCATGACTCAGTCAGGACAACACATGACCACATAACATGGTCTAATAGTATTCTTCAACAACAAAGTCAAGGTGAGAATCACAACTTTGGTAAAAAAATATAAAGCACAGCTACCAGTACATATGATTATCCCTCACAGGGAAGTCCATGGAAGCTCTGATAACACAGATGAACAGCCGAAAGGAAAAAAGCACTGAGAATTAAGTGTCACCCTGCTGGGACTGCAGTACTCTGGTAGCGAACGAGAAGGGGCTCTCCACAATAGCTGGGTCTCCTGGAAATGCTGCAAGTTTTTAGGCTTCTGCCCACATGTCAGTTCAGTAGAGGGCTTCATCTGGCTGAAGATCAGTCACCCAGCTTCTTCTGCTTTCTCAGGCGCAACCTCTCTTAGCTGCTGTAGGGGTCGGGGGGGGGGGGGATAACTTACCTTCCATGTATATGTCCAGCAAGCAAGATAATTGTGGCAAAAGGAGTTAAATGGGCCTTCATCTGCAGCTAGGCGTGGTTAGTAAATGTAGTACACTCAGCTAAACTGCACCCCACTTGAACTTGCTGTACCTGGCAAGTTTGCAAACCATTTAAATTAATCCTGCAAAAAGTGTTCAGTGGATCTTTTAAAGTTAGGTCTTTGGGAGCACTTCAAAGCTTCATTCTTGCTTCCATCCCCTGAGAAGGTTTCATCTTCTGAGAAGAGGTGCCACATCTTTGTATTCCTATGCATCAGTATATGGTCGTTCACAGAGCTCCCGGGGGTGCATGGACCCAAGCTGGTTGACTTTTGGGTTGTGTAACATTTTCTGCATCTATGATTGTTCCTATAGGTCTTGGAGATAACAATGGAATAGCAGGAGGCAACCACCATTCAACCTATAGTGGCAGAGATGTCTGGGCCTTATGAACTTTGACTTACATACTGGGCCTCTGTGACTCCCAGTGGGTTTGAGGAACTTTCGGTGTAGTCATATTGATTTTCCTTGGGTCCTATTTCTTTCTGGATATTGTAGACTGGCACACCTTGAATAGGCAGTTATAGGACAACTCCAGGGACTCCTTTCCACAAAATTTGCAATTTTCCTTGCTGCTGTGTGTCTTAGCGTCAAGCTAGCAACCATGACTGGTCTTTAATGAACTGTTGAACTTCAGACAGGCATAGTTTCCAATCCTGAATCCAGGAAGTCAGACTGTGGTTCACCTAAAAGTACAGCCAAATGTAAAGTGTAACGTCACCTAAAAGAGGAGGTCCTAATTGTCTGCCTCCTCCCTTCCTCTTCTTTTACCACTCCTGCCCGCCAAACGTCATATGACATCACAGACTTTGAGTGGTGATATCTGAATGATGCCTGCAGCTACAGGCACCATTCAGATATTGTTTTTTAGGGCCGGTGATTCTGTGCACCGTAAGAATGATCATAGTGGCAGTTTAGCTGCTTGACAGGGAGCCGGAAGGGACGACCCCCCCCCCTCCCACCGCCATCCGGTGCTTTTCCGGGTCCATCCTGCCATAGGCGGCCTGGAGAATGAATCAGTCGCCGGCGGAAGTTGAGCATAGGTGACCAGTCATCTCTAGATGCCTCGGAGGTCCAGGTGCGTCGTATGATGTCATGTCCGGTCCCGGGACTCGGCTGGAATGGCCGAGACAGTTCGTTTTTTTTCTGATCTCAGCCTTACCAGCCCGGAGGAGAGATGTGGGATCTTATTGACCCCATAGCTCTCCATAAAGAGTACCTGTCATGCACTATTCCCATTGCAAGGAATGTGTACATTCCTTGTAATAGGAATACAAGTGATCACTTTTTTTTAAAGAGACAGTGTAAAAATAAAAAAATATACTTAAAATAAACAATAATAAAAAAAAAAATTTAAGCGAACGCATGCGTAAGTCAAGCCCGCATATGTAAACGGCATTCAAAACACACGTGAACATTAGAGCAAGAGCAATAATTCTAGCACTAGACCTCCTCTGTAAGTCTAGACATGTAACCTGTAAAAAATCTTAAAGCATCGCCTATGGGGATTTTTAAATACCGAAGCTTGGCGCCATTCCATGAGTGTGCGCAATTTCGGAGCATGATATGTTAGGTATCTATTTACTCGGCGTAACATCCTCTTTCACATTGTACAAAAAAATTGGGCTAACTTTATTGTTTTCTCATTTTTTAATACATGAAACAGTTTTTTTCCAAAAAAAAAGCGTTAAAAAAATGACTGCACAATTACTGTGCGAGATAAAAAGTTGTAACAACCACCATTTTATTCCCTCGGGTCTTTGCTAAAAAAAAAATATATATATATATATATATATATATGATTTTTACGTGTAGGAGCGAAGTGTCAGAATTGGCCTGGGAAGCAAGTGGCCAAGGCAATTTAAGAGAAATTTCGGTCTCCCTCTTCCCCTGCAACATTCTGGGACATGTTCCAGGTCCCAGAAAAAATTGGGACCATTCACAAAGTGCATTGCGACTAGGGCATGTGCAGTGAGAAACCGGCTGTGATACCACAAGCAGTCACAGCCAGCCTCCTAATGTAAACATGTTGGCACCTGGACCCAAAGACAGCCAAAGAGCCCTTGGAGCCATCTGTTCGATTGCTGGTGAGTCTATCAATTTCCCTCCTATGACAGCCATAGATGCATCTGAGCCTGTACATCTCTTCTCCTTACATGCTGTGGCTGATTTTAACTGTTTACAATACAATAAATTGGTGTTGTTTCTATCTTTCTTTTGCAAAGTTTCTCTGACCTTGTTGGACAGCAGTCCATCCACATAATGTTCTTTCAGCCATCCATCAGCACCACCCCAGCCTTACCACTTGGCCCCTGTCCCTATGGCATATCTCTGCTGTTATGCCTATTATGGAATAGATACTCTCACTCTCTACTAGTAAGATGGGCTCCAAGGTCAAAAGGCCAAAGCCACTTTGTTATACATTGCTTCTAAAAAGCTAACCATCCTGTCAAGGGAATCCTAGGCTTAACTTGGAAGGTGTAGGATTAACCATCTTGCTTCTCCTCTAAGTTGTTAATAGCTGTGTCTACCTGTTGAGTGGGTGGATTCCCATACAATCGGATCAGGCCTCTTGCCCCAATCACCCACGCTGCGCAAACATATGAAAGCTGCACAAACATGGACTCCCCACAGCACTTTCCTGGCTGCTTCCTACTCATCAGGTGCCACTCTGAACTGCTGAGGGAGGGAAGCAAAGGAACATATCTTTCCTTTGTGTGTCCAAGAACCCAGGGAGTTGTGAAGAAAAGAAGTTAAAGGGGCCTTCATCTGCATCTGAGCATAGTGAGCAAATAGGCACTCCGCAATAGCAATTCCTTGCTTATAATGTTTATAATGTACGGTTTCCAAGCCAACAACTTATAGTAGTAAAAAACAAAATCATAATCTGTATGAACACTTGATATGTTATTACTGTAGACAGCTTTAATACAGTCAGTTATGCCTCAATGGTGTTGCTGTTACAAGTTTAATATTTACTTGATTTAACATGTGTATTTAGGTCCAGGGCTGAACTGACATGCTTGGAAACCATGCCTGCATGACAAACTATTTCTTATAAAGGGTATAGCTCCTAATCCATAAAGTATGTTTGTCAACTCTAATTTCTGGCCCACATCATAGCTGCTGTGTGATGAAAGGAATTTAAGGCAAGCCTCCCTGAACAAAAATAAATTCCAAACACATATAAACACAGCACGCCATCTCTGTCAGCCTGTTGAGGACTAAATCCAGTAATTCCCACTCAGATATGCTATTAACAGTGTAAGTACTTATTTACAATGTTTTTTTTCCTCTAAACAATGCATATAGAGAAGGCATAAATCAATATAAATGCTTAAAGGCTAAATTCACCTTTGGAACATGTTACATGTTCCACCCGTATTTACGGTGCAGCATGTTCCAGCTCCTGCCACCTCCCCCGATCTCCCTCCCTGTGACAGCAGATGGGGATTTTCTCCCCGCAACTGCTGTCACTTTTTAAAATCAGTATGCCTGTGCAGGGCTACACCCACACAGCCACGTAATTCATTCACAGATTCTTGTGAATGAATAAACGACAAATACTGTCTTCCATCGCTGCAGATATACTTACATTTTCAATGGGCTGTGGGGGCTCTGATGAGCACTCTCATAGTCCACCGACATGTCCCCTGGCTTTCAAACTGGAAAAATTTTAGGATGGAGGGGCGCCAGACCCCGCCTTTTCTTTTTAACCCCTCCCACTTTTCATAAGCCCCACCCTTTATATATTCCACCCATTGTGTCAGGAGTATACAGCCCAGCATCGCCAGATAGGGTATACATCATCGTCAAATAGGGTATACCGCATCGCCAGATAGGGGTATATACAGCATCGCCAGATGAGTATATACAGCATACACCAGATAGGGGCATACAGCATCCACCAGATGGGTATATACAGCATCCACCAGATGAGTATATACAGCATCCACCAGATAGGGGCCTACAGCATCCACCAGATAGGGGTATACACAGCATGCACCAGGTAGGGGTATACAGCATGCACCAGATAGGAGTATATACAGCATCCACCAGATGGGTATATACAGCATCTACCAGATAGGGTATACAGCTTGAGGCACTGACAGCACCCCCCCAGGGCAGTTGGGGACATCAAAGTCCCCCACTTACCCCATCTAGGAAGCGGGCGGCAGGCAGCGGTGTCTGGCGAGCGGTGGCGTAATTGGCTTCAACCGTACATCCCCCTCCTCCTCCAAGAAAGGCATCCAATGGGATCGCTTAAGTTCTCAGCCAAGGAAAAATACCCGCGCTTCCTGATTGGTGGAGAGGCAATTCAGTGTTAGAAAAGCAAATATTAATTTGCTTTTGTAACACATGTGAGTGGGCTTGTGAGTGCAATGCTCTGCACTACAAGCCACTCTATTTTGAAGCCTATTAGAGCCTATGGCCTATGGCTCTAATCAGGTGCTTCAAAGAAATCCCCCGCCGCTGTAATTCATGTGCCCGGCATCCTGAAAGGGGCCGGAGGCATGAATTAGGGGGTGGATGCGGCGGCCATGGATAGATTCATGCTATGCTATGAATCTATCCATTTAGCATAGAGGGGGTGGCGGGGATAGAGGGGGCGGTGCCCATGTGCCTTTAACTAGTTGCTGACCGCCCACCGTGGCTTGACGGCAGCAACTTGGCTCGTTATCACAAACCGACATCACCTGACGGCTGCTGCGATTTCAGGGGTCGTGAGCGTGCACGCCGCTGGAGGCATGCTCGTACGCTCACTGTGTTACAGGGAAGCCAGGGAGCGGGCCAATGTCTGCCGGCTACCCGCTATCGCTCCCCCGCAGTGACAGAATGGAGGTCCGTGTATGTAAACAATGGATCTCCGTTCTGTCAGGGGAGAAGGAGTGTGATCGTAGGCCCCTTGTATATGGGAGCCGCGATCACTCTCCTCCCCCATTCAGCCCAGCCCCCACACAGTTAGTAACACTATCCAGGGAACACAGATAACCCCTAGAGCGCCCCCTACTGTTAACCCCTTCCCTGCCCGTGACATTTACACAGTAATCAGTGCATTTTCATAGCACAGATCGCTGTATAAATGCCAATGGTCCCAAAAAAGTGTCAAAATTGTCCAACATGTCTGCCGCAATGTCGCAGTACCGCTAAAAATTGCAGATCACCTCCATTACTAGTAAAAAATAAATAAAAACTCCATAAATGATTTCTCATTATTTGAAAACGCAGCAACTTTTGCACAAACCAATCAATATATTCCGATTGCAATTACCATCCAGGGGCTTTGTTGCACTATACAGTCTGCACCCCGCCATTGAGCCCTCCTCTATGGCGGAGTGGCATACTGGGCGACTACATTATATTGTTACTAAATTTCTATATTCATTCAAGTTGAATTCAATGTTGACTCTCACTCGCTTGTATATGGGGAGGGGTGGCATATCTCACATGGCCACCGGGAGGCCTCTGCTCTCCCGGACCTCTTATGCAGCCAGGTTGTGCGGCCGCCCGAGCTGCATACATATGATAGTGGGGAGGTTGTACCTTCTGGTCTTGGCCCCTCGGCACCCACTGTCAGTATTGGGGAGTTGGGGATTATTATCCTCAACACCAGGGGAGGGCTGGCAGCCGTAGGCCTGGGGGGCAAGTCCAGTCAAGTGGCCCATTGAACCACCGAATCAGCTCACCATCCATGCCCACCCAATGGGCCTAGCGGGATCCATGGTAGGGCTGGCCCTGGGCGCCCCCCCTTTGCCTTCAGTTAGTTGGTGGATGCGCCCCTGGGCCCTATTTCCTTCCTCCACAAGAACAAAAAAGTGTGAGCGGGCAGCAGCCATTTTAAATGTAAGTTAGGGTGGCCTGGGGGGCAATTGCCACCCTACCCCCTGGGCCAGCCCTCCCCTGCTCAACACACCTCATCTGACAGCAGTGCCAAATGAGGGACTCTAGGACCGGGATGAGTCCCTGTCCGATGCGCACGCATGCGCAGTGAGGAGCGGCCGGGCCGGGTGACGTCAGACGCCTGACGCGTGATCCTGGCCGGGACACACATAAGGGGGAGAGGAGATGACAGTGGCTGGCGCCACAAGGTCTCTCCCTCCCTCTCTGTACGGGACGCCACCAACCAGGACCAAGGAGACATCCACCTATTACAAGGTACACTCTTTAGGTTTAGTCAAGGTTGGCTAACTTAGAGGCTTTTTGTCCGCCTAGCACACACACATCCCCCTTTTTTAAACATGCTTGTTACTATATTCCTTCCAGGGTCCTGTCAGTGGGTATTGGGCTATTCATACCACACATATTGAATACCACTGTTGGATTACTGTGCTTCAATTGCGGCCATCACCCAAGTATTGTTTTGTAACCTGTGCAGTATTGCTTTGTAACCTGTACAGTATACTATACTGCATCTTTTATCGTCTGTTGTTTAAATCACTGACATTCTTGTCAGTGAGAGGACATAATGTATTACAATAGTATTTTTATTTGCCCTAGGACCCCCTGCAGTCACCCCAATATATAAGGAAAAACACACAAGCTACCATCTTTTTCGTCAGGTTTTCATCATACTTTTAATCGCAATTAAGCGAGGCTATCATTATCCCTACATCTTTTTTGCAGACGTCCAATTAGGACAGCATTTTCACTACTTCTGATTAGGTGAGAACTCTGTAATTGATTAATATGTACACATGCAGCTTTCAGTTGCTATTTATTGTACATTTATTTCTTTCTATTGATAATTTTCAAACTCTAGCTACATGCGTGTCCCCACACCTGGCACATGCACCTTGGGGTCCAGTGGGGAGGCAGCCGACTGGGGTCACCTCCTGAAGGGTTCCCTTTCTGGGGGGAGGTGAGCAGACCTTTCCATGATGCAAGTGAGTGATGAGCACGCTATGTGACAGGGGTTTATAGATCTGCATTAGCATTGTATTAATTATTGTTTGTTTCTGTTTGAAGTGTAAGCGCCTGAAGAAGTGACCGAGTGTCACGAAACATGTAGAGCGAATCATCCAATTGAGCGATTATTCAACCAAGACAGTCAAGTGGACCCCCCCCTTCTTTACCCCCCCTCTTCTGAGTGGGGATCCAATTTTTGAGTATAAAATCAATGCTATGCATTCTAGTGATGATACATTTTTCTAATTGTATTGGGGACCATGTGCACTGTCGATTATGTTTTCTTTTATACCTGTACATGTGAGCATCCCTTTGTAAGGTGATCCACGTTTTTTTAATGTAGATCAATAAAGCTTTGTAATTTTATAATATTTGGGTACATGCCGATAAAGTCCATCAATTCTTTTTTCTATGCCTAATCGGACGTGGCACAAGGGTACCTTTAATTTAGGATCCTATTTGGCCATCTTAGGATACCTACAAATACACCATGTCCGCTGCAATATCGCAGTACTGCTAAAAATCGTAGATCACCGCCATTACTAGTAAAAAAAATTTAAAAAATAAAAAACCCCAGAAATGAATTCTCATCATCCGTAAACGCGGCAACTTTTGTGCAAACCAATCAATAAATGCCGATTGCGATTTTTTTTATCACAAATATGAGGAAGAATATAAATCAGCCAAAACCGTTGAAAAAAAAATGTTTTTTTTTTAATATATTTTTTTTTGATTTGTATTTTAGCAAAAAGTAAGAAATTTGTGTTTTTTAGCAAAATTGTCGCTCTTCTTTTGTTTATAGCAGCGATCAGAAATGACGCAGCGGTGATTAAATACCACCAAAAGAAAGCTCTATTTGTGCGGAAAAAAGGACGCAAATTTAATTTGTGTACAACATCATACGACCGCGCAATTGTCAGTTAAAACGACGCAGTGCCAAATCACAAAAAGTGCTCTAGTCCTAAAGTGTGAAATAGTTCCGGGACTGAAGTGGTTAAAAAACATAAAAGTACCACAATTAAAATCCATCATCAATCACATTGTCTAGCGATTTGGATTGTCAACAATCACGAAGAATGATGAACATACCGATCCACTCACAAGTCTGATACCAACAACTGCATGCTACAAAATGACAGCTTCCAGGCATGTGGCTGAATGTAACCAAAAGGGTGTACAGCCGTGGCCAAAAGAGAATTACACAAATATTAATTTTTCACAAAGTCTGCTGCCTCAGTTTTTATGATGGAAATTTGCATTTACCCCAGAATCTTATAAAGAGTGATCAGATGAATTGCAATCAATTGCAAAGTCCCTCTTTGCCCTGAAAATGAACTTAATCCCCAAAAAAGCCTGCAAGCACCAGGACCGTCTCCTACAGTTGATTCAACTGTGGGATTGGGGCACCACCAGTGCAGAGCTTCCTCAGGAATGGCAGCATGCAGGTGTGAGTACATCTGCATGCTCAGTGAGGCAAGACTTTTGGAGGATGGCCTGGTGTCAAGAAAGGCAGAAAAGAGCCACTTCTCTCCAGGAAAAACATCAGGGGCAGACTGATATTCTGCAAAAGGTGCAGGGATTGGACTGTTAAGCACTGGGGGTAAAGTAATTTTCTGTGATGAATTCCCTTTCCAATTGTTTGGGGCCTTGTCCAGAGAAGAAAAGGTGAGCGCTACCATCAGTCTTGTATCATTCCAATAGTAAAGCCTGTTTACTTAAAGCCAGAGACCATTCATGTGTGGGGTTGCTTCTCAACCATGGGAGTGGACTCACTCACAATTTTGCCTAAAAACACAGCCATATATAATGAATAGTACAAAAACATCCTCCAAGAGCAACCCATCCCAACCATCCAAGAACAGTTTAGTGAAGAACAATGCCTTTTCCAGTATTATGGAGCACCTTGCCATAAGGCAAAAGTGATAACTAAGTGGCTTGGGGAACAAAACATCGAAATTGTTGGTCCTTGGCCAACTTCCCAGACTTTAATCCCATTGAGAACTTGTGGTCAGTCCTCAAGAGGTAGGTGAACAAAAAAACTCCACAGATTCTGACAAACTCCAAGCATTGATTATGCAAGAATGGACTGTCATAAGTCAGGATGTGACCCAGAAGTTGACTGACAGCATGACAGGGAGAATTGTAGAGGTCTTGAAAAAGAAGGGTCAACATTACAAATATTGACTCTTTGCATAAACTTAATGTACTTGTCAGTAAAAGCCTTTGACACTTATGAAATGCTTGTAATTATACTTCAGTATACCATAGTAACATTTAAAGAATCCTTGAGTCTTGAAAGAAAGCTGCAATCTAATACACTATACACATACCTGTCTGTGCATGGCAGCAAGTGTCACAGACATTTTTTCAGGTTCAGAGGTGCAATAGCAGATGCTCTAAATTCTGCATGTTTTATTAAAACACATTGTGGCAACTACTGTTTGTGTGTAAAAAGAAAGTCACCTGTGGAGTTATCTTACCCTAGTGATGGTCACTCTGGTTGTTAGGTTGTTGTCTGGCAAGCTAGGAAAACACTGCACAGGGTGAGATTGAGTGTGCAATCGCCACATTTAGAGTTGAGCGAACACCTAGATGTTCGGGTTTGGTGGGTTCGGCCGAACTTTGGGGAAAAGTCCAGGTTCGGTACCGAACTTGACCCAAAATTTACCCCGAACTCCATTGAAGTCAATGGGTACCCAAACTTTTCGGCACAAAAATGACTGTAAAAAAGTCCTGGAAAGTGCTAGAGGGCTGCAAAATGATTTTACAACAATAATATGTCCCTTACAGCAACAGCAGTTACCTGACCCTATAGGAGTAGGCGATGATTTTAGAACAATAATCTGTCCCTTACAGCAACAGCAGGAACCTGACCCTATAGAACTAGAAGATGATTTTAGAACAATAATCTGTCCCTCTAAGCAGTAGACTCTACCTAGTCCAGTCAGATCATTTTGTAATGCAGGATGAGATATGCAATCTGTCCCTAAAGCAGTAGTAGTAGTAATCTCTACCTATCTATCTATCTGCAATCTGTCCCTCACAGCACCGGCAGCATCCTCTCCCTACACTACCTAGAGATAATGTGACATGCAGCACTAAGTGACTCCAGCTTATAAAGAGGCTGGGTCACATGATGCACTGGCCAATCACAGCCATGCCATTAGTATGCATGGCTGTGATGGCTTCTAAGGGCAAACCAGTGAAATGCTTGTTGATTGGCTGCCCTGCAGCTATTCAACATGCGTGATCAAATACCCGAACCCAGAATTCGAACCCAAACTTGTTTTCAAATGTCTGGGTTCAGGTCCGGGTTATGGACACCCCAAGGTTTGGTACGGACCCGAACTTTACAGTTCGGGTTCGCTCAACTCTAGTCACATTCATATAGCAGTTGTGGGAACTGAGACTGCCAACATCAAAGTGATTTTAGTGCCTCTGTTGTGAACTTTGCAGATAAAGATACATTTCTCCACAATGCCTGCAGCTACAGAAGTGAATGCAAGCTTGTTTTAAAGTGCATGTTCATAATATGTTAATACTTTCATGTCCATAGTCTAAGCACAGGTTCACTTAAAGCTGCCTCCTTTAATCATTCCAGTTGCTTTATGTAATAACAGAACTGACAGCCTACTTATATGAAAAATCACAGCCTTGGATTTCATACTCCAATAATAAAATACAATATTATAAAATTACAGAGTTCAGACTAGAGTTATTTAGCATAGTGAAGGATAATTTCCTTACGCAACGTCTTAGTATTGTTCTGCCATAATGACATCATGGTTTACAAACCAAAACCTGGAGCAAGCATCTTGATTACATTCTTTAAATTGCGGAGACAGCTATTCAGACAAAAAATGATGACATGCTCAACATGTTATTTTGCAAGTAACTTCATGTTTTATCATTTTGTTCTTGTAAATGGGAGATGAAAATCAACAGTTTTGGTGCTGTTTGCTTTTATAAGCAGGGCCTAAGAAAGCAAAATCCTTCATAAGCATCTATAAAACATACTTACATTTAAACCTGATTTCTCTAAACTGTCCCTAGCAGCAGAAAAAAATTCTAGCATGACTCTCATATACTGCAATGTTCCTCCTAATGACATTAGAGATGAGGTTCAGGTATGCAGCTACCATGGAATCGTGCAGTGGCGTTGGGTAGGTTTTTCTTTTGGGAGGGGGGGCAGCAAACAAGCACCCTCCCTCCAACCCCCCCAGACCTTGGCGTGACACTAACACCACCACCCCCCCAGGAGAGCGCGGCTTGACACTGACATCACCACCCCTCCGGGAGGAAGGCATCACGGCACCTACCCGATCTAGGGCTATAGTGTCCTCTCCTCCTCTCTCGGGAGTGGCTCCGGTGTCTCCGGAGTTTGCTGCGTGTCTACTCACTGTTCCTCCAAAGCGCTAGGAATCCAATAGGATCACCTAACACTTTGGCTAATTGGAAAACAGGTCTCATGACCTGCCTCTTGATTGGCGAGGAGGAACTTTAGTGTGAAAATAGCAAAAATGAATTCGCTACCGTCACACAACTGGGTAAGATTAGGGCGCAGTGCTCTGCACCCTTAGTACACCCTTTTTTGAACTCTATTAGAGCCTCTGGCTCTAATCACATGCTTCAAAAATTCACACCCCCCCTATTGGAATCCATAGTCAGATGCCCTGATATGTAGATCAGGGGGCTGGACGCATGGAGAGGGGGGCGGCGCCCATGCACCCTCTATGGACAGACTGCCACTGAAATCGAGGCTACTCCTAAGACTTTGAGATTTGCAAGACCACCAAATTTAAAAGCAGATTCATCAGGGAATTAATAATAATCATTATTATTATTATTATTATTATAGGATTTACATAGCGCCAACAGTTTACACAGCGCTTTACAATATAAAAGGGAGACAGCACAATAAAATACAAGAGGATTAAGAGGGTCCTGCTCAGAAGAGTTTACAATCTAATAGGGTGGGGCAGGTAGTACAAAAGGTTGTAACTTTGGGGAATGAGCTGGTGGAAGTGGTAAAAGATTAGTTGGAGGCGTGATAGGCTTCCCTGAAGAGATGAGTTTTCAGAGATTGCCTGAAGGTAGCAAGAGTAGTTTGTTGTTTGGAAGGATGGGTGGTTGGAGGCAAGGCTACAGTGAAACTGATGAGGTTGTGACCAGAGAGAGGAAAGGGGTTGTTGGTGAGATTGCAAGGATTGCAGAGATGGGAGAATACAAGGTTGAGGGTATTACCATTGGAGTGAGTGGAAGTATGTGTCCATTGGGTTAGGTCAAAAGATGAGGTTAAGTTGAGAAGTTCAGCTGTAGCTGGACTGTTAACATTGACAGGGATGTTGAAGTCACCAAGAATGATAGTGGGTATTTCAGAGGAGAGAAAGTAGGGTAGCCAGGCAGCAAAGTCATCAAAAAAGCAAGATACTGGTCCAGGAGGCCGATAAATTGCTGCAATCCTCAGAGAAATGGAAGAAAACAGATAAATAGAGTGCATTTCGAAAGAAGAGAAGGATAGAGAGGGAGAGATAGGAAGGACTTGGAAGGTGCTTTGTTGGGATAGAAGGAATCCAACTCCACCTCCTTTCTGTCCTTTGAGTCTGGGGGAGTGAGTCCAGTGGGGGCCACCTTGGGAGAGGGCAGCAGGAGAAGCCGAGTCAAAATTTTGAAGCCAGGTTTCAGTTATGGTGAATATCTTAAAGAAATGAGAGATGAAAAGGTCATGCACAGATGTGAGCTTGTTACGGATGGAGCGGGCATTCCAAAGGGCGCATGAGATTGGGGAGCTGGTTTGAAGAAGCAGGGGGATAAAAATGAAACTGAGTGGATTGCGGTTGTTGCCAGAGGAGGAGGAGTGTCAGATATGTGGTTTGCAGTTAGAAAATGGAGGACAAGGATTTGTAGAAATGTCAGCTGAGACTAGGAGAAGGAGGGTGAGGAAGGTAAGATGGGAGTGGGATGTGTGTGAGCGCACATGTCTAACTGCCCTGGTGTTTAGGTCAGCATGTGGGTTCAGCAATTGCAGGAGGTGATGGGTACAGTAGTAGGGAGAGGGTAAGAGTGAGGGTGATATGTGCATGCTGTGGGGCAGAATAAGGATAATTTGAAGATAGAAGACACCGATGTGAGAAGGAAGAATAGAAGTTAGTGTATAGAGAGTGTGAATCTGACTTCAAATGAATTAAATGTCAAATGCTGGTTTGCTTGCCATCTTTCCAGAGTGGAGCAGAGCTTTTAAACTAGGGCCAATAAGCATAGAAGGGACAGCAAGGGGGTTTATGGATGCAGAACATCCATATTGTCAGAGTATTGGAAGCTGACAAGGGTGGTATAAGGGCCAATAAGTAAACTAGCATTTCATTCTGATTGTTAGCTATTTGGGCAATGAATCCTTTTGCTGTGTTTGTTTTTATGTTTTAGGATTTTTTTTGTATTTAATGTATTTTGTCATTGATTTGAGGTCACCAGTCACTTTTAGCTGCTGCCCCTACCATAGTAACTTTTTTTTTTAATTTGCTGCAAGACTGCCCTTTAAAAAAAAATATTTTCTATTGGAGTTTGGGATTCTCATTTATTTATTTTTTTTGGGGGGGGGTTGTTTTATGGTTTTAGTCCCTTTATTTTAGGTTATGTTTTATGTTTATTGCATAGTAGTAGGGAATAGGGTAAAGGAGCATCATTTTTCATCCCTTCATATTCTAAAATATTGTACATAATCCAAATAAAGCACACATTTTGCTTTGCATATTTATCATAAAACAATCATCAAAATCATAGTTTTCTTTTATTGGGCAAACTGTTATACTTACAGTAACATAACTGTTTTTTAAATCCTTGTAAAATATTGATTATGGATGATCGAATGTGCCTGAGTTTGATTTATAAGACCTTCATCCAACTCAATGATAATGCCAGAAATGGTGAACTTTATTCTGAACCCCATTAAAATCATTGGGTCAAGCCTTGAAAATCAATTTTAGCCATTTTCACAGCTAATAGGCAAGGAATTGTTTAAGAAGGCATGGGGAGCTGGACACTGCCATGGGGGATGTGTACCAATGCTTTAAAAAACAGTTTAGCAAGAAGAGGGTCATCCTTTTTATGCAGCTTAGAGGACAACATGAGAATAACATGATTCCTTTCTAACTCATGCTTGAGAGATACATTTAAGCTGTATGCAGTGTTACGGAACAGTACGATTCTAAGAGACAGCTCCAGTGACACCAGATTCTAGCATCACATATTGTGCAAATGTAATTTTTTTCAGCAGTTATAGCCCCAAATTGAGCAGTGGGGCCACACCAGATCTAAAAGCTGTAGGAAAGTTTACTCATGCAACAAAAAGATAGCACACTTCAGTCAGGTGCAAGCCTTTACCAATTATGGAACAGAGCACTGTCAGAGCCCTAATTGGGCAAAGTGATGATGACTTCCTTCAATCACGGCTTAGTGTGTTAACTTATTGTGACTGAGTGTAAAGTGTTAGTGTACTGTTACTATAGTGTGTGAGTATGGCGTGTCAGTATAGTATGTTAATGTAGGGCAGTGTTTAACACAGCATTACATAACATTTAGTGCTGCATACAGTACTGTATACCCTTTTTTTTTGGTTGCTGTATGTTTTTTTTTTCGCCCCGTGCCCCCTTTTTTTAAAATTGTCAGCCGCAGTTTTTCTGACTGCAACGCTGGTGTTCCCCCTTTTACATTTTTTTTTTTTATAGTTTTTACATTTCTGTCAGCATCAGTCCTCAATTTAAAGTGTACAAAAAACACTTTTCAATGAATAAAGTGCATCCAATCACACATTTCTCAGTTTATATTAAATTTGGGTAATAACCCCCCCCCCCCATAATGTCTGGAAGGCCAACAAGGAGAGACAGACGTTCCCACGCTACTATGAGAGGGCCAGCATCGTCTGTGTCCACAGGCAAAGGTGGACATGTCCAAGCAATAAGTGATGCGCTAAGTGTTAGATTGATTAAGTAACAGTCATAAATAAAAAAACATGTATAAAGTCCTTCAATAAAAATTCCTTTCAGAATATCCACGTGTTTATAAATTTTTCTTTTTAACTTCCACCAAGGTCACCATGTGTCCACCACCACAGGTAACTAGGTACTCTTACCAGAGACAGGTGTTAGAAACACATTCGGATCTAATCCTGACAGAAATCATATGATTCTCGGGAGGGCATCCATCCAAGCTAATTTCAAAGTATTGGACCAAGATGGAAGGCTTAGATTCTCTCGAGTTGAGTCTGTGTGGATTTGAAGATCGGACCTCCAGCTCCTCTCTGGCCTGTGGGTATGTGGTTGGCTGCTTTTGCTCTCACCAACTGTAGTTGTCTGATCTTTCCAGGAAAAGAGTCAGCTTTACAGAGGCAGGCCCAGAGGTGATTCACGCTATGGAAGCTTGAGCCAGGAATGGTGGTGTGCGATAATGGCACTAACCTTATGTCTGCCCTTTAACAGGGAGAGTTGACACATGTGCCATGCCTGGCACACGTTCTCAATTTGGTGGTGCAGCGTTTCTTAACCACTTCAGCCCCGCAAGGATTTCCAGCTTTAGGACCGGATCACTTTTTTCAGTTTGGCACTGCGCCGCTTTATCTGGTAATTACACGGTCATGCAATGCTGTACCCAAACAAAATTTTGCGTCCTTTTTTTCCCACAAATAGAGCCTTCTTTTGGTAGTATTTGTTCACCTCTGCACTTTTTATTTTTTGTGATATAAACGAAAAAAGAATAAAAATTTTGCATAAAAATTATATTTTCAAATTTATGTTATTACAAAAATACAATAAATTAAATTTTAGTCATACATTTTTGCCAAAATGCATTCAGCCACATGTCTCAGGTAACAAAAAGTCAATTAGCCTATATTAATTGGTTTGCGCAAAAGTTATAGCGTCTACAAACTAGGGTACATTTTCTGGAATTTACGCACCTTTTATTTTATGACTGCCTATCTCATTTCTTGAGGTGCTAAAATGGGGGGGACAGTACAACCCCCCCCCCAAATAACCCCCTTTTGGAAAGTAGACACCCCAAGGAATTTGCTGAGAGGCATGTTGAGCACAGTGAATATTTAATTTTTTTGTCATAAGTGATTGAAAAATGACAAAAAAAAAAAATACAAAGTTGTTACTGAAATTATATATTGCTCACACATGCGGAATTACAACCCAAAATACATTCTGCTGTTTCTCCTGAGTACAGGGATACCCCATGTGTGGGACTTTTTGGGAGTCTATCCGCATACAGGACCCCGAAAACCAATCACAATCTTTAGGATTTCTAAGGGCAAAAATGTATGCCTTCACCCCACACTACCTATCACAGTTGCGTAGGCCATGAAATGCCTAGATAGCAAAAAAAAAAACAAAATGATCCCATTTTGGAAAGTAGATATCCCAAGGAATTTGCTGAGAGGCATATTGAGTCAATGGAATAATTTTTTTTTGTCATAAGTGATTAAAAAATGACAAAATAAAAAAAAATGACACAAAGTTGTCACTGAAATGTATATATTGCTCACACATGCCATGGGTATGTGTGGAAACACAGCCCAAAATACATTCTTCTGCTTCTTCTGAGTACAGGGATACCCCATGTCCCATGTGTGAGACTTTTTGGGAGCCTTTCCACGTACGGGACCCCAAAAGCCAATCACCACCTTCAGGATTTCTAAGGTCACAAATTTTATGCTTTCACCCCATACTACCTATCTCAGTTTTGGAGGCCATGAAATGCCCAGATAGCACAGCCCCCCCCCCCCCCAAATGACCCCATTTTATAAAGTAGACACCTCAAGCTATTTGCTGAGAGGCGCGTTGAGTCCATGGAATATTTTATATTTTGCCACAAGTTTCGGGGAAATTACAATTTTTTTTTTCACAAAGTTGTCACTAAATGATAATTTGCTTGAATATGCCATGGGTATATGTGGAATTACACCCCAAAATACATTCTGCTGCTTCTTCAGAATATGGGGATACCCCATATGTGAGACTTTTTGGTGGTTTAGCCGCGTACGGGACCCCAACAACCAATCACCGCCTTTCAGGATTTCTAAGTGCGTAAAAAGGTGATTTTAATCCTCACTTCCTATCACAGTTTCGGAGGCCATGGAATGCCCAGATAGCACAAAACCCCCCAAATGACCCCATTTTGGAAAGTAGACACTCCAAGCTATTTGCTGAGAGGCATGTTGAGTATTATGCAGATCTCACTTTTTGTCACAAAGTTTTGAAATTTTAAAAAAGTAAAAAAAATAAATAAATTCTGTTTATTTCTTAATTTTCCAAAACAAATGAGAGCTGCAAAATACTCACCATGCCTATTAGCAAATACCTTGGGGTGTCTACATTCCAAAATGGGGTCATTTGGGGGGTTTTGTGCTACCTTGACATTTCAGGGCCTCCGAAACTGTGATAGGTAGTGAGCAGTAAAATCTCCATTTTATGCCCTTAGAGAGCCTGAAGGCGGTGATTGTTTTTTGGGGTTCTGTACACGGCTAGGCTCCCAAAAAGTCTCCCACATGGGGTATTCCCATACTCAGGAGAAGCAGCAAAATGTATTTTGGGGTGTAATTTCACATATACCCATGGCATGTGTGAGCAATATATAATTTCAGTGACAATTTTGTGTAAAAAATTAAATAAATAAATAAAAATTGTAATTTCCCCAAAACTTATGGAAAAATATAAAATATTCCATGGACTCAACATGCCTCTCAGCAGATAGATTGGGGTGTCTACTTTCCAAAATGGGGTCATTTGGTATTTTTTTGCTATCTGGGCATTTCATGGCCTCCACAACCTGGATAGGCAGTGAGGAGTGAAGGCATAAATGTTCGCCCTTAGAAATCCTGAAGGCGGTGATTGGTTTTCGGGGTCCTGTACCCAAAAAGTCTCACACATGGGGTATCCCCATACTCAGAAGAAGCAGCAGAATGTATTTTCGGGTGTAAATGGCATGTGTGAGCAATATATAATTTCAGTGACAACTTTGTGTATTTTTTTTTTTGTCGTTTTTTAATCACTTATGACAAAAAATTTAAATATTCCATGGACTCAACATGCATCTCAGAAAATAGATTGGGTTGTCTACTTTCCAAAATGGGGTCATGGGGGGGGGGGGG
>BLSH010025164.1:372613-388229 GCA_018402905.1 Glandirana rugosa | reverse complement strand
GGGGGGGGGGGGTTAACTGTCCTGGCATTTTATGCCCAACATCACCCACTCTTCTAACCACTTGAACCACCAAGTCTTTTCTGACACTTTTTGTTTACATGAAAAAATACTTCTTTTACTTTTTTTTTGCTAGAAAATTACTTTGAACCCCCCCCCCCCAAAATTATATATTTTTTTAAAGCAGGGGCCCTACAGATTAAAATAGTGGGTGTCACAAGTTTTTTTTCACAAAATATTTGCGCAGCGATTTTTCAAACGCAATTTTTGGGGAGAAAAAACACTTTTTTCAATTCTAATGCACAAAAATGCACTATTTTGCCCAAATATTTGGTGAAATATAAAAGATGGTCTCATGCTGAGTGCATAGACACCAAACATGACATGATTTAAAAATGACGCACACACGCAGAGCGGCGACAAACTATATACATTTTTAAAAGCCTTTACAGCAGTGGTTCTCAACTCCAGTCCTCGGGACCCACCAACAGGCCAGATTTTAAGTATTACCTTCGGAAGATGCAGACTACAGTAGAATACTGCAATCACTGAGCAGCAAATGATATCACATGTGATGAATTTCAGTTATCCTGCAAACTTGACCTGTTAGTGGGTCCTGAGGACTGGAGTTGAGAACCACTGCTTTACAGGTTACCACTTTAGATCTGCAGAGGAGGTCTACTGCTAGAATTACTGCCCTCGATCTGACATTTGCGGTGATGCCTCACATGCATGGTGAAATTGCTGTTTACATACGACACGAGACTGACGCTTGTGTCCACCTTCATTGTGCTTTTTATTTCATTTTTACACTGTCCCTTTCATCTTTTTTTTTTAATCATTTTTATTTTTATCACAGGGATTTTAAATATCCCCTATGATAAAAAATAGGTATAGTCGCATATTTTTTTTTTATATTTTAATTTGGGGTCTACTAGACTCTAGATCTTTCCCCAGCCCTTAAAGCATCTGATCACAACAATATCGATGTGATAAGATGCTTTCCCAATTTCCCAATGGTGCTGTTTAAAGCCGGCGAAACCGAAGTCACGAAATGCTCATAGCCCCCGGTTTCTTAGGCCATAGAGATGATTGGAGGCATTCTAGTTTTCAATCAGCTCTATGGTCAGCTTCCCGGTGGGACAGGAGAGCCTGAGAAGACCAGCAACATACTAGTATGTCGCTGGTCCTTGTTGGGCATATATTGTAATGTTCTTTTTTTTCATGCAGCCTGTGGGTTAAATGAAAAAAAAAATAATCCATCGGCGGGTATGCCCACCATTAGGGAACCTCCCTTCATCCACCCTCTTCTGGTGGGCTTAGCCCCTTTTTAATAACATATACCGGAGCATAGGGGCAATCTGCCCCAATTTCCACCCCTGCCCCTATGCTCCGGTATATATGATCTTTTGTTAACTGTGGTGGTGAAATCACAGCCTACAGTGCTGGAGTCGCTGCTTTATGAATGGTGGGAGCAAACTCTTTTGCTGTCACCATTAATAAATCAGTGCTGCAGCTGAATGGCGTACCTGAAAAGGATAAAACAATTAATAAAACACAGTAACATAAAAAAACTACATACCTGCTAAGAAGAAAAAATTATAAAACACATTAACAATAAAACATTACAGGTAAGCAGTGACATAAAAAAATACATACCTGCAAAGAACAAAACAGTAACAAAACATTACAGGTTTGTATAAAAAATATTAACAATAGAGAGAGATTAGAGAGAAAACAAGAGAGAGAGAAAAAAAGAAACATACAACTGTTTTTGGCTTTTTTATATTATATATTTTTTTGTTTTTTTAAAATTTTTTTAACCAGGGACTCGTCCACGCACACAACTTGGTTGGGAATAAAAAGTGCGGCAAACTGGGTGTTGAAGTGGTTTATGAGGGGCCGAATTTTGTAGAGCCGGTCATATTCAGGGTCACCCCCATGGACGACAGAGTTCATTGTCACTGAAGTGCATGAACTGCAGAATCTGCTTGCATCGTGTCCTGGCCATGCAAGTAGAGAAAACGGGCATGTGATGAATTGGGTCAGTGGACCAATATGACCGCAACTCCGTTTTTTTTTGTTATGCCCATGAGGAAGGAAAGGCCCAGAAAGGTCTTAAATTCTGGAACCATGATTGGTTTCCACTCTCTGGCAAGTGTCAAATGGGGATTAGCGACGATGAATTGACCAGCATATAAATTGCTTTGGTCCACTATAGAGCTATAGAGATCTTCAGTGAAATACAGCAAATAAAAATCGATGGCTGTAAAATCAACTTTATTCACTGTGATTCCGGGTTGGCCAGTGAATGGGGGAAGTACAGGCGCTGAATCAGTGGGGGGTTGCCAATCAGGGATAGCGAATTCAGCAGGAAGGGCACTATGGGTTCTGCGGGCCTGTGTTCATCTTCTTTGTGGCTGCGGGACATTACTCGTGCTAGCCACACCAACTTGAACTGCACTTATGGGACTCTCCACGTCACCACGTGTTACTGCAGTGCTGGTTTGTCTATGACCAGGATGTACTAGGCCGCTGGTGCTTGCCAGTTTGCGGTGCTTGCAGTGCTAGCACTGGCTTTCTGCTCCATACGAGAGCCCTGCAGTTCATGCACCTCAGCGACAGCAGAATGGGATCTGGTATGCCTGATCTTAGCAGGGACCACTCCGTCGTCAGAGCTATCTGACAGGGTGCCACTGCTGTCTACCGGTTCTTATGCTGAGCCTGAATCTGACAGTGGAGCTTCCCCATCGCTCTCGTCTGTCATACTCAGCAACGCATAGGCCTCTTTGCTAGTGTACGTGTGACTGGACATTTTGGACTTTCTAAATTTGATACGTACTGTATAGCGTGACTCAAAAGCAAAAAAAGCGCACCTGGTTATCAGAGTCTGTTTCAAACGCTACCAAACTGTCAGATTCCACAGGGATCTGGTGTGATCTTTGTGAATGCTGCAGATATGTGTTCTGTGTTTGTTAAGTGTCAGCGATCTATTGATCCTGCACTTGGGTGGGCTGGGCTGGGCGGAGGGGCTAAATGCAGGTGCTAGCAGGTATCTGGGCTGATCCCTCTAACGCTGCATTTTTTTAGAACACTAATGTACTGGGGACGCTAATATATATCTGATCAAATCGCAGATATTGATCTAATCAGATACTACAATAGTATCTAACAGCTATCTAATGTGTGTATGTGCGTGTCAGAGTACCAAAGTAACTGGCCCTGCCTGGTGTTTACGCTGACCCTAACGCATGCTAAAACCGGGCCATCAGGGGTTAAAACCTTTATTAGGTATATATATATATATATATATATATAATCGACGGGTGCCCTGATGAAAAAAAAAAACTATCTAGCTAACAAGCGTCTCCTGTGACACTTATACAGTGATCACAGGTGACGAGGCAATCAAGGGGTTAAAACTTTATTGGGGGGCAAGGGGGGTATTTATACCTACCTGGGCCTACTACTAACTTACCCTAACACTGATTAGTGTCACAAGGGTCATATGTACAGTGATCAGTAAAAATCAGATCACTGCACTATATGACACAGTGACAGCAATGAAGGGGTAAACTGGGGAGGCGATCAGGGGGCGATCGAAGGGTTAAAAATGTTCCTAAAATGTCCTGGTGTCAGTGTAGTGTTGTGCAACTCCCGATTAGACGCTCTCTCTTCCTTGCCGGAACCGAAAAGGGCTTCAGTGAGGAAGATTAGCTTATTTCCTCTCCCTCTGTTTACATTACAGAGGCAGAGGTGCACTACCATTGGCCAGGACTGATCGGAAGGGCCAGGCCAAATATTATTGGCCTGGCCCTGTAGACTAATCAGTCCTCTATCGAATTTCATAGTAGTGCCCGTGCGGTGTTTCGCGATAACAAATCAAGTTGCCGATGTCAAGCCACGGCGGGCGGTCGGCAACTGGTTAAACAGGTACCCAGGTTTTCAAGATCTTCTAAAGCAGTGTTTGGTTGGCTGAAAATCAGTGAGAATTCCACCTGGCCGTAAACCACCTGATTTGTGATATGCCCACCAGGTGGAACTCAACTTTGGCAATGCTGGAACTGCTGCACATGCAGCAGAAGCCGTCAGCGAGTACCTGTGCGAGTATGTCACAAGGACAGGCTCAGGGCAGCTCAGCTTTTTTTTCCCCACGCCAATGGCTGCTGATAAAGGATGCATGCATTGTTCTGTCACCATTTTAGGAGGCAACAAGAATGGTGAGCCGTGACAATGCATGCATCAGTGACACAGTCACTGTTGTGTCCCTGCTGGAGCATACTCTGCATGACATTATGGACAGGGCACTTGAGGCGGAACAGTGGGAGGAAGAGGAGGACTTCCTTTCCTCTAAAGGCCCGCTTTATGCAGACACCATTCTTGCGACTCCACAAAACACACAAGAGGAGAGGGAGGAGGAGGATGATTCTGGCAGTTTTGGAGGCATAGAAGCAGAGGAAGACATACGTCAAACTTTAAGAGATGGTGTTCAGTTCCCAGAAAAATTTGGAGTAGTATGTGGCTGGGAGGGGCAGATCCAGATACTGTAATCCTCAGAGACCCCAAAGACCCTGCTTCTTATGCCTCCACAAACTTGCAGTGCATGGGCTCCCTTATTCTTCAAAGCCTGCAAAAGGACCTGAGAATTTGTGGCATCAAAGATAAGGATCATTATTAGTTGGCAACCCTCCCCTTGCAGAGGGTGCACAGGCTGAAATATCTTGAGGACACCTTAAAGAGGAGTTTATGTAACACTTTTCTAGACTCTGGTAGGTTACAGCCTCATGGAAAAGCTAGTTTTGAGGCTTCCATTGGTCAAAGGAGGAGCGGTGGAGAAGGGGGCCATCTCAGTGATGTATTTCAATTTTTTTTAGTCCTCGGGACCCAGGGATGTCAGTTTCAAGATGCCATCAGCAGCGTCTGCATCATATGATGGAAGATTAACTGTGGGTGAAAACAGAGATGGAGAGCTTTCCAATTGACTATTCACTGGGTTTCTGGGTCATGAGAATAGACCACTGGGCAGAACTTGCCCAGCATGAAATTGAGCTGCTGGGCTGCCCTGTCCAGCATGCTTATTGAACAGGCATTCAGTGCTGCGGAGGTTTTGTGACAGATAAAAGAGCGCATCTGTCCACAGACTCCGTGGACCAGCTGATATTTGTCAAAATGAATCAACTCTGGGTTAGCAGCAGCTATCAACCCCCTGATGTTACTGATTAATTGTAATCTCTGCAAGACTGCCTATGCTGCTTAGCTTTGTGGATGTTGATTTTATCTTGAAGTAATTTTTTGTGGTAAAGGTTTCATGGGCACAATTACACCCAAGGACCAATTTGTCTGCACCTGTTTGACAGGTGCATCAAATTAAATTTTTTTTACAGCTAGACCAATTCTTACTTTCATCAAGAGTACCTCTAGAAGGTTACAGGGTGAAGGCACCACCAACACCAAAAGACCAATTTAAAATTGTGGCCTCATCATAAAGACTAGCTCCCCAAGCCGTTGTGTACAAAATAAAGAAAGCTTGCAGGGAAAATATATTAAAATTTTATGTTTTTTCTTTATAAACGACAGTTTTGTTGCAGCAGGTTCTATACATGGTACAGATGCGCCACTTTATAGGCAAACTAAGGGGACCCCCAAGCAAAGGCATTTTTCATTTTTGTTGTTTCACTTTAAGCATCATTAAAATCACTGTTCCTTTAAAAACTATAATTTTTTTTTTTTTTGCATTGGTACATATTCCCCAGGGTAGTAGCTGGGCCCCCATAACCTTTTTATGGCCAATAACTTGATTTTTCAAGTTCGGGTCCCATAGACTTCCTTGGCTTTCGCCGCTCGGGTCCGAACTTTTATGAAGTTTGAGAGTTCTGGCGCGAACCGAACAAGGGGGTGTTTAGGCTCGCTGCATATTATGTAAGCGTTTTAACTGTGCCACAACTGAAGCAGCAGCGACAAGTTTTATCATGAAATGAAGTATAGAGTGTATTATTTCTGAGACAAAAGCACAAAATATTGTACAGATTCCATGCACTGGTAGGCTGGTAATTGTGGCAGGCTAGCAGTGATGGAAGGAGCTGATAATTATAACAGGCCAAAAGCAGTGGAAGGAGATGGTAATGGTGGCGGACCAGCAGAGGTGGAAGGAGATGGAAATAGTGTAAGGTGTAGTAATGTGTTGGGGGCCAGATTCTAAGAAAGAAAATGTTTGTTAGCATTAGGGATGAGCCGAATACCCCCCGGTTCGTTTCTCACCACGAACGAGCAATAGGTTCATTTGAATATGCGAACCCTATTAAAATCAATGGGACTGGAACAAGAAAATCAAAAGTGTTAATTTGAAGGGCTTTTTTGCCTTTTTATTGCCATAAAAGGTGTATGGGGACCCGGGTAATGCCCTAGGGGTCATGTATCAATGGCAAAAAAAAGTTTTAAAAAAGATAATTTTTTCAGGAGCAGTGATTTTAATCATGATTAAAGTGAAAAAAAAACCTAAAAATATTCCTTTAAATATCATGCCTAGGGTCCCTTAGTCTGCCTGTAACGTGGCGCATCAGTGTGATGTTTAGAACAGTGCCACCTCAAAATGACATTTGCAAAGGAAAAATTGTCATGTAAAATCGCTCATGGCTTTAAAGTATTGCCGGCTCCCGGCAGTATAGATAATAAATCACTGGAAAAATGTGCATGGGGGTCCTGCCAAAATCCAAACCAGGCTCTTTTTTTTTTAAATATTGGTGTGGGGTTTATTTATTTATTTATTTCAGGTACTTATATAGCGCAGAGCGTTTACGCATCGCTTTTACATATACATTGTACATTGACATCAGTCCGTACCCTCAAGGACCTTACAATCTAAGGTCCCAAACTCACATTCATACATACACCTACTATTGTCAATTTAGACAGGATCCAGTTAACCTACCAGCATGTCTTTGGAGTGTGGGAGGAAACTGGAGAACATTCAAACTCCAGGCAGGTAGTGTCATGGTTGTAATTCGATCCAGCGACCCTTTTGCTGCAAGGCGAAAGTGCTAACCACTACACCACAGTGCTGCCCTGTCCTTAACCACTTCAATACACTGTGCTATATATACTAGACTGACTGCACCATATAGTCTGAACTATATCCTACAGGGACTGCTCTCTATAAAATTATAATGACATGCCCCAGTCAAACAGGTGCAGAAAAATTGGGCCTTGGGTGTTGGTGCTGGTAGAACACTGTAAATCCTCACAGTAACTCTTGTTGGGCGCAGGAATAGGACCTGCAGTTGTAATGTATTTAAAAAATTGTAATGACATGCCCCATTTAAACAGGTGCAGAAAAATTGGGCCTTGGGTGTTGGTGCTGTCAGAACACTGTAAACCCTCACAGTTACTCTCGTTGGGCACAGGAAGGGGATCTGCAGTTGTAATTTATTTTAAAAATTGTAATGACATGCCCCAGTCAAACAGGTGCAGAATAATTGGGCCTTGGGTGTTAGTGCTGGCAGAACACTGTAAACCCTCATAGTTACTCTCGTTGGGTGCAGGAACGGGCCCTGCTGTTAAAATTTTGTTAAAAAATTGTTATGACATGCCCCTGTGGCACAAAAATTGGGCCTTGGGTGTTGGTGGTGCCCTAAACACAAAATATTGTTGGAAGCTAGCATCATCAGAATTCAGGACAGGAAGAATAGGATAGGCAGCATAGGCAGTCTTCAAAGGATCCCAAATTCCGTAGCAAATTCCATCAGTTGCATCAGCATCAGAAGCTTGATAGCTGCTGATCCAGGACTGATTCATTTTTATAAATGTGAGTCTGTGGACTAGCGCACTCTATGATCTGTTACGAACCCTCCAGCAGCACTGAATGTCCGTTCAGAAAGCACGCTGGATGCAGGACAGGCCAGTAGCTTGATTGCATATTGAGTAAGTTCCAGCCAGTGGTCCATCCTCAAGATCCAGTAACTCAGTGGATGCTCAGTTGGAAAGGTCTGCAGGTCTGTTCTTACCCCTAGATATTCCTACACCATATAATGCAGATGCTGACAATGGTTGCTTGAACCAGCCCTGGGTGCTGAGGACTGAAAAATGATTTAAAGGTATCGGTCAGCCGGCCACCTTCTCCACCGCTCTTCCTCTGACTGAAGGAAGCCTCAGAAACACTTTGTGCAGCAGCAGGGAAAGGTAACCTCCCAGGGTCTGGAAAGGCATTGCACAAACTTTTTTCAAGCTATCCAGAAGATTTTTCATCCTCTGCTCCCTCTGCGAAGGCAGGGTGAGCTCTGCAACTTTACCCTTGTAATGTAGATCAAGAAGGGTTGCCACCCAGTAATGATCCCTCTCCTTGATACCACAAACTCTGGGGTCTTTTTGAAGGCTTTGCAGAATCAGGGAGGTCATGCAGTGTAAGTTTGAGCAGACTTGAGAGTCCTCTGGGTCACTAAGGAAGGCATTGTCCGGAACTACCTCCTTCCAGCCATGTATATATGTGTGAAGTGTCCCTGTCAGAGGGCAGAGAGAAGGTCGGTGCCATTGTGGCATACAACCATTCCTGGCTCAAGCTGATGTGGCATCAGCCACCTCTGATCCTGTCCCCGCAGAGCTGACAGAATCTCTGCCCCTGCATGGCTCCTGTCCCCTAGGCAGACCAACTCAAACACCGCATGGCATCTTTTAGCCTGACTGCTTGCATAGCCCCTTGAATGCTTTGCGAGCACTGCTAGTTCAGAGGACACTGCTGCAGAAGAGGCCACAACAGAAGAAGAAGGTGGAGGAAGCAGATGTGGCAGAAACAGCACCATTTTTGGAGGTGTGGTGGCGGAACGAGCTCCAAAACCGAACCCTGTCCTGCATCCTTCCCAGCTGCCAGCAGAGTTACCCAGTGCGGCGTGAAGGAAAGGTAACGTCCCTGACTGTGTCTGCTGGACCATGAGTCAGCAGTAATATGTAATGACCGCCCTGTCCAAGGAGGCCAAAACATTGCCTTCCACAATACAGTTGAGCACTGTAATGTCCTTACATGAAAAGAAATGTCTTTTGGGAACCTGCCACTGTGGTACAGCACATTCCACAAATTCACAAAAGGGGGCAGAGTCTACCAGCTGAAGAGGCAGAAGTGGGAGTGCTAGCAATTTGCCAAGCTAGCATTTAAATGCTAAGAATGTAGAAGGTGACACAACTATTTCTGTCAGTAAACCATCCATTGCACTGAATGCCCTCTCTAACAGCACACTTGCCACAGGGCAAGTCAACAATTCCATTGCATACTGAGATAGCTTCAGCTAGTAGTCTAGCCTGGATACCTGAAAGTCAATGGAATCCTTGGTTTGAAGGAAGTCCATATCCGCCCTTTACCCGAGGTAATGTGAATCCAAGAGTATATCTATGCAATGGTGACTGCTTAAAGAATAACTTTAAAGTACTGTGAATCAGCCACAACTGTTCCTCCTTTTTTTCAGTAACCTGAGGATCCATCACATATTGATCATGAAAGGAGATCCTGCCACTCTGTGAACAGGTGACCAAGAGATCAGTTTACCAGTGCCTCCTCTGGTGCATTTTTGCTCCTTTTGGTATCACAGCATGAAATTTGCCATTTTCCCATGTATTGAGGATTGAATAGTGGCCAATCTGTAATGTCTGATGTCATGGGACCTTTGCACTGGTGCTGCAGCATAAATGAGCCCATTCACCACAAATTGCCTGTGGCAGAGGACCATAAGTTCTCAATGTCACTGGGGACAATGGTGTCCTCAGCTATTTCACCCCATCCAAGTACAACTCCTGTGGTTTAGTGGGAAGAAATGTATCCATGTCATTCTCCTCACTACTGCCCCCCAAACCTTCCTCCTTCTCCTCATACTCTTCTTCTGCTTGCTGCTGTCTCAAAGGGATTGTGTCTGTTGTGAAAGGATCCTTCAGGCCCCGAGACTCCAGGAGGTGCTCTTCCTCCTGCTACAATGCTTCCTCAATTATACCATGCAGTGTGTGTTCCAGCACGAATATCATTCTGTTTGCCTCTTTGAATGGTGACAAGATGGCACATGCTTCCTGAATCAGGAGAAACTTATATGGTGAACGAAAACCTGGCTTCCCATAGCCTGTCCTTGTTCACATACCAGGAGGTTGGCAGGAGCTTGTGCTTGTGCTGCCTTTCAGTCAGCTGAACACTCACTGGGTATGACCAGGGCTGCTGTTAGAAATCATGTGGCCCCGTACAGCCTACCTGATGGGGCCCCCTTTGACCACACTCTTGACCCCACCCCAAAACTAAATGCAGGTTTGTTGCCATTTAAATATGTGTGTGTTCGCAATTGATAGCATGAAGAAGTGGGGGCAGTTCAAATTTATTTTACATTTTATTAAAAAAAAAAAAAATTACACTATCTTTAATTTTTTTTGCTTTCACAAAGGATGAACAACATCCTTTGTGATAGCATGGGCCACGACAGGTCCTCTTTATGGAGAGATCTGGTGTCTGTTAGAGCCCATATCTGTCCTCTAGCCTCCAAAGCATCTGATCAAACCAAGATCGGTTTAATCAGATGCTTATTCAAGCCAGTAATGGCTTGTTTACATGAGACTGAAACACGGAAGTGCCAAGTTACTCATTGCTTCCCGTTTCTGATGTCACTCAGTGAGAGGAATGACATCCATCCCTCTCACTGTGTCCCAGGAACCAGAAGTAAAGGTGGTGGTGGGACCCCCTTCCACTGCCTGTAAAAGTAATCCAGTGGCTTCTTAGTCACTGGATTACTTTTACTTTGTGCACAATCGCTAGGGCTAAAAAAAAGGATAGCTCGATCATTGCTGCAGTGATGATTGAGATATCAACCTTCAAATCCAGCAACGTATGTTGCTGGACAGGAAGCAGTCCTGGGAATTGGTTTGGGGGGTGGTAAAAATGCAGCTCCACTACACATGTTTGCTGCTCCCCCAGCTAAAGTTTAAAGTAGCATCTCTTATGATCATCAGCATTACAATAACCCAGGCAGCACAGTAAACAGGTGCTCTATCATGGCTTTATCATGGCTCTGTGTCACCTGGCTGTTGTTTGCTGACTTTGATAGCTTATGGCTGTGCTGTATGTAACAGACTGTAACACAGCACAGCCATAACAGTCAGTACCCAACAGCCATGTGACACGGAACCATGATAAAGCACCTGTTTACTGTGCTGCCTGTGTTATTGTAATGCTAATTACAATGATGATAAGCTGCTATAATAGGACACAGTGAGGATTCCATAGTATGTTCTCCACTCACTGTGTCCAGTGCAGCCACGCGTTCCTCCTGCTGTTCCCTGTGTGCCGCTCACTTCTCACTCAGCAGCTGAGGAATAGGTCCTGGGAGCCAGACGGAGATTCACAGTATCACTCCATGAGGGCGGGCCCGGTACAACAGGGCTGGCTGTACTGCCCTATCAGCAGCCCTGGGTATGACTGTCAAAAGTGGTGGCACTCTCTGCTGGCCTGCTGCAGGGCATCCTGGAACCTATGTCTTGCCACACTGGGCATCCTTTCCAGCTGCCTGCAAATGTACCCAGTGAGCCATAAAGGAGATGTAATGTTCCTGCCTATGCTTGCTGGACCATTTGGTTGAGGTAATGTGGATCCTAGCACTTACCACATGGTTCAGAGACATGATAAAATTACCTAGCACATGCTGGTGGGAGATAATTTTTCCTTTTGCTTCAGTAGCTGGGGAAGAGACACCTGTTTGGTGAAGGATGATGCTAGAGGTGGTGGAGTGGGGTTGGAAGACTTAGGCTACTTTCACACTGGGGCGGGGAGGGGCAGTAGCTATGGTGCCGCTATGCAGGCGGGGGCGATGCGCTTTTAACCCCCAGGAAGGGGTTAACAAGGGGTTAAAAGCACCGCCGCTTGGGGCTTCCGAGGCGGTGTACAGCCACTTCGAGAGCGCTGTCCATTGCTTTCAATGGAGCGGGTGGTGTAGGAGCGGTGTATACACCACTCACCGCACCGCCCCAAAGATGCGGCTTGCAAGACTTTTCTTCCTGTCCTGCAAGTGCACCACCCCAGTGTGAAAGCACTCAGGCTTTCACACTGGGGAGAATGGGGGGGAGTTTTTCAGGCACTGCACAGGGGCTATATTTAGCACCGCAGCGCCTGAAAAACGTTCCGGTGTGAAAGGGGTCTTACACCAAGGTTCAATCTTTGTTTGCCCCTACTCTACATGGTCCCATACTGACCCCCTTGCCTGTTTAATGCACCATAATGTAAGTCTCTCAAATACCTTGTTAGACTTCTATTCCTATTGCTTAAAGTGGTACTGAACCCAGGACCTTGTATTCACTATATATGGTTTCCCACAGTACAGAGAACATGGAAATGCAATTATTTTAGTAAATATAAACTGCTAAATACCTTTTCTCATCAGCAGTATATAGCAGTCTTGTGACTTCTATCAGTGTCTGGATAAAGCTTGTAGGAGGGGTTTTCATTCTCCTCTGATTGTCCTATGAGGCTGCATGACCTTTAACTCTATGTCTGGACAGTACTGTTTGGCCCTGTGCCGATCACATGCACCCTCCCAGAAAAAAAAAAGCTCTCTACCAATACACACCAAACTCAGCATGTGCAGAGTGCCAGGGCTCTGTACTCTGTATCAGGAGATTGTGGACTGTGGCAGAAAAGGAGGATCAGAGAAGATAGGATAAAACAGCTTTTTAACACAATGCACAGGATTAACCCCTTAGCTTTCTCAGTGAGTATAACAAGCACGCTTTACTGCGTATACAGACTGATTTTACTGTTGTGGGTTTAGTAACACTTCAAGCCCACAGATGTTGCAGTGAATGGAGGTCGTTATGGAGGTAGTGAAGAGGTGGAAGGAAGCAGCAATAAGGAGGAGGAGTGCAGGCCTTTTGATGTTCACCGATAGTATTTGTGTGCTGTTCCCACCAAGCCTTGTGGTGAAGAATCATGTGTCATGTGCAGGCAGAGGCTGTAAATCGCTATGCTGCTATTGGCAGCAGATATGTTAAAACAAAGCCCAGACTGATGAACAATGCGGCCGTGGGAACAGTAGTAAAATCCTCTCACTGAGGTTTTGTCTCTCCCTCATTTTCCTTCTCTACAATCGCAGATATTCAGGTATTGTCTGCCATCTTATGCTCACCCCTCCTCATCGTTAGAGCCCTGTTGGCAAAAAACTGCCGATGCATCACAATTGCTCCTGCCTGTTGTCCTCAACCTTTATGTTCCTGGTGTTTATTTCCAATAATTCGAATTCTTGAGCATCCTCCTGCATGATCAAATGACTCATGCTATGCTTAAATAATTCAGATGGCTCTTCCATGCCAATTTGTGGGGCAAGGAAGATTTGTGAAGGAAGAAGAGAGTGCATTTGCAGCTGCCGATGAAAATGCACTGCTCTGCACCTGGTAGAAAGGTGATGAGGAACCTCATACAACCCCATGCTCTGGTTGTATAGCATGTCCACTTGCGGAAAGAAAAGGCAGCACTGCTGTTGTGTGGCCCAACCACTGCTTTGTCCTGCAGATGCCAAGCCTGCTTGCTCCCTACTACCTGTCCCTGCAGAACTCCCAGACATAATGAATACAGATAATTGTCTACGTTTGTTAGCAGCTATGACAATTAAGGACATTAAGGATTTGGTGTTTAGTGCACTTAATAATGTGGTGATTTGGGGCACTAAATTATATTGTACTAGAATGCAGTTATGCAGTGAGGTGATGCAACCAAAGAGTAACTTTGCCTGTGTCAGCTACAAGTTTGCACAGCTGTCCCTGCAAAAAAGATCAAAATTATATTGAAATAAATTATACCTCCCTCATCAAATAAAACCTAAAACACTAAACTTCAAAGTAGTATTGAACCCAAAAGCAATCATTCATTACATTGCAGCTTACCAACTATTAGATGTGATGGCTGTTTTAGTTTCCTTTTGTAGGCTTCCTTTGCTCTATTTTTAGCTGGTGATCTGGACAGTAAAGCCTCGCACACACGGTGCGACGGTCGTATGAAAACAATCGTACAACAGCTTGTTGTACGATCATCCGACCATTAGTACGCGCGATTAGAACAGCCGACGTGCGACGGTCGTACAACATAAGTTGGATGAGCAGACTAGAAAACTTTTGTTGTACAATAAGCGGTCGTACGACCGTTGTACCGTGTGTACAGAGAAGTCGGTCCAACAAGTTGTACTGTGCCAAACACGCATGCTCAGAAGTCAGAAATGCCCGTAAGTGTCCATTCGTGTAAACCTACGTTCCTAATTCACAGATTACATGCACCTGAACTTCCTCTTTATACGCTCGTAGCACGTCACCACGTTAGGCTTGGTCATACGATCGCTTAGTTCACGTTAGTATGCGAGACACAACAGCCAACATACGATTTTGGACATCTGGTCGTACGACCGTCGTATCGTGTGTACGAGGCTTTAGTCTGTTGTTTTGCAATAAAAAAGCTTTCTTGCAATTAAAGGGATCAGACAGACCATTTAACACTGGCCGGGGTGCTTAAAATTATCAGCTTTTATTGATTTGTATAAAATCCCCTTCCCCAGATTGACAATGCTGCTATCCAAATCTTCAGAGTGGTGTCTGTATAATACAGGAAATGTGTTACTGGCCAGATCACCAGATGAAAACAGAGAGAAAAGGTCTGTTAGGTCGATTCACCGTGAACATAAAGGTGGGTACAAAATAATATGGAAGCCTAGCATACTGAAAATCACAATTACATATCACAAACACAAGTGAACATAGTGTGTGTGTGGGAGGGGGGGTTATAGATTATGTATCCCACCACACTACAACTCACTGGCGTATAGGAAAACCCCATTTATTGGCCCTATTCAGCCCCCTGGCCGCAGTACAAAGCCAGAAAACGCATGATTGGTAATTGGATAGTATGGAGAACAGTTCATTGGTTTCACATTTTTCCAAACTGTGAATGACTTCAGTTCTGGTTGAACTCATAGCCAACCTGAACCCAAAGCTCTTCCCTAGTATTGATCGATTTTGTAAGGAGCTTTACTAACTTCTACCAGAAATGGCCTCTGTAGATTGTATCTGCAAAAAGAAATAGAACTTATAGTATCCTAGTCATACGGGGAGACCGTTCACAACAACCTCAATAACTTCCACATGATGTACTCATTGGGATCATTCCTAATCTCTGGCATAAGAAACTGATTAAGTTCTTTTACGTCAATAACACTTTTTATTACCTTTCTAATTTCTAACAAACAATTACACACTTTTTCATAGAAAGAGTATAAATATTAAAGGAAAACTTTCTTTCTCTTACTCTTGTTCGTTACCTCCCCCTTTCCGTCTTTTTTTGTTGTTCTTTTACTCTTTTTCATCGGTTACCGACGTAATCCGGTGGTAATCGACGAATGACACTCGGTTTATCTCCTTTGCATAAACTGGACTAACCGTAGGACACCCATTAGGGAATTATGTTGAGAAGCAGTCCCGACTTTCTCTTACATTTATTTCTAATAGTCGATTTGCATCAAGAAAACAAACAATCTTTAATCTTTCCATTATTTTTCACAATAACTGCATTTTCTTGAATTAGTCAAAGAATACGGTCTCTAATCCTTACTAGGGTTACTCATGTAGTACACCT
>BLSH010025164.1:348149-361741 GCA_018402905.1 Glandirana rugosa | reverse complement strand
TTTAGGAAAAAGTAAGAAATTTGGGTTTTTTTGCAAAATTGTCGCTCTTCTTTTGTTTATAGCGGCGATCAGAAATGACGCAGCGGTGATCAAATACCACCAAAAGAAAGCTCTATTTGTGGGAAAAAAAGGACGCAAATTTTGTTTGGGTACAACGTCGCACGACCGCACAATTGTCAGTTAAAGCGACGCAGCGCCGAATCGCAAAAAGGGCTCCGGTCCTAAAGCTGGAAATCCTTCCGGGGCTGAAGTGGTTAATTATGATTAAAACTGTACTGTACTATGTGTCACTGAGATGCTGCTGAGCTGTGGTGACATTTGCTTTGGAACCCTGGAGCAGGTGGGGAGTTTAAACTCTGTTAAGGGATAAGTTTTAACTGAAATTTTTCTTTGTTCCAGGGATTGAATGACTGTGTTTTTTCATTCTGACAAATAAGCTGTTTTTTGTTTCCTTTTGTGAAAAATAGATTGTTTGCTTTTACAAGTATTGTTGGCTAGCGACCCAGAACCCCAAATATGACTATATGTTCAGGAGAACAACCATATTGCTCATTACATATGCAGAATCTGATTCTAAATTATTAATTTGGTGCAGTGGTTGTTCCTTTCTGTTCTTCATTGCAAGTATAACAGACAGGGTCAACTGTCTTCTTTGAAAAACTCTGCATCCTGTGGTTTGTAATAACATTTTGTGGGGTACAGTTGTTGGTCTGTGGACTAAAAAACTGCATTTCTGACCCTCATCGGCTAATCTAATTGCTGCAGAATCTGATAGTACTGGGGGCTGTTACACACGCTCTGTCTGAATAAAACAGTAGACACTCTGCAGTCTAAATGATTGTCTACAGTCTCTTAAAAGGTGTTCAGGTTACATTTATCACGTGAGAAAAATAATGTTGCATGCATAGCACATCATTCAAAACAGGATATCTTTTACCATATTGTGTTTAAATATACTAAATAATAAATACGTCTTAAAACCCAACACCAGCCAAACCTTGTGTTTATAGTTCTGGATAGAGTGGGAAAGGAAAGAACTCATGTTAGGTTTTCAGTACTGTCTATATGCCCATTTAAGTTGTCATAACATATAAATATCTAAAGGATCTGGCATTGAACTATTTGGGCAAGTTGATTTGGGCAACAACTCCACAAGGAACCAGGGATTGCTTAGGTAACTTGCAGACACCACAAAATGCCTGCACACTAGCAAATTTGATAGATTAGATTGTTTTTCAGAGCCAGACAAGTTCACTTTAAGTCACTGGACGGTTTCTTTTTTCTACGTTATTCTTGTCTTCTCGCTGTTTCGCTAGTTATGAACGATGTTGTTGTTTATTAATACAGAGTTAAAAAGAAGTGAGTGTTTGTGATTAGGTTTTAAACAAACACCAATTATGTATTTTTTGAAGCACTTAAGCGGCCTTTCAGCTTTTCAGAGCAACTTTTGTGTTAATGAACCGAATTTGTAATAAAGACACAAGAAAATGCAAGTGCACATGTGAGCGTAAGACGTAAGTGCATTAAAACATGACCACAAAACAAATCTGTGTTATAAAAAAAAAAAAAATTACAAGCCAGCTAATAGTTATAGGACACATTTAAATAATGCTATTTTCTGAGTAGTTAGGAGACATATTACATAAATATTTTAACTAATGGTTGTTTTTGGTGGTTCATCTACCGTTCTTTTAAAAAATAGAAAATCATTCCTAACACACAGGGCTCTTCTGTTTGGTAAATTGTTAAAGTGGAACTAAACCCTTCTATCCTTTTATAAAAGCAGAAGAAGCCACAATTCAATTTAGGGCATTGTAAAATTTTGTCCTGGGCAACTAACACTCAGGTTTCTTAAAGCGGAACTAAACTCTCCTATCCTTTTTAGCCAAGGAAGCAGCCATCTTAGCCTCAATTTGTAATGCAACTGCCATGGTGCTGCACATGTGATTATAATAACAGCCATTTGCTGGTAGGATAGTTAAGTTGACAGCACAGCATGCTGGAAATATAACTGTTTTTTTTTTTTTTTCCTCAATACTGTTTTTTTTTAAGTTTTTACAATCATACATGGATATGGCAATGAAGACAGAATCCATTACACATCAAGTAGTGATACATTCAACAGGTTGCAAATACATTTACAATGCAATAATACCAAAATTGTCATATTTAAATGTGTGTTACACATTGATCTTAAGTTTGGCCTGTGAGGAGGAGGACGGGGTGTCCCCTCTTTCTCGGGTGCCCCTATGTGGGCTCACCTTTGCAACCCAGGGAGGGAGGGAACCACCACAACCCACTCTACCAGGTATAGGAGATCATATACGTCATACGTTACAGTGACTGCGTCAAAAGGGTGAAAGGGTAGCAAGATCTGTCACACCGTAGGTTGTAGTACCGTCAATATGTTGTCTATGTACATATGATATCTTTCCACCAACTTATTGTATTTTAGTGTATGTTGTCCACCAATCCTCCGTTTTTGCCGGTGGGAAGGGGGTGATCCCCCTCTTATGGGTGCCCCAATTGGGATCACTTCGCTAGCCCGGAGAGTGGAGTCCACCGCCTCCCAACTGGACATTCTGTTATTCCCGTGGAGTTGGGAGTGTGGACTATAGTATCCCGGCTTATCTTTCTGTGGGGAGGGCGGTTCGGTTGAATAGGAGTAGTCACCACTTAGTGTGTCTGCTGTAATGACATTCGTTAGAGTGCTAGATGGGTAATCTGGATACCTAGGTGAGATAGTCAAGAGATTCTAAGGACTCTAGGTGGCATTATCTCATGGCTTTTTCATTAAATATGTTGACTTGTCTCTATCCTCTCCCCTGGCCCAACTTCATCAGACAGGAGGGGGCAGGGGTGTCATCACACTGTCCAGAGCTCTCGCCCTTAGTGGTGTATAACTGTTTTTTAAACTTTTAAATCAATGGGTTTAGTTCTGCTTCTATATTGATTGTTTAAGGGTCAAACATCTGTTGTTATGTATTCTACCCTATGTCATAGACTGACAAACAAGTACTAAAACAATTATTCCTGGGAGATAATCTGGGGGAAAAATGAGTGTAGTCTGGACGCAACCAACATTTTGTTCTTGCTGCAGTGTAAAAATAATGCAGGAAACATGGCTGCTCATATGTCACATTAGACCTGTTAAATGTTAAGACTGGGGGCAGAGACTCCACACCTATGCCTCGTACACACGGTGCGATTGTTGTATGACCGCATGTTCAACAATCGGCTGTTGGTTGTTGTGTCTAGCATACTGACATGAGTCAACTAATCGGTCAACAAAGCCGAACGTAGTGACGTGTTACGAGCGTATAACGAGGAAGTTCAGGTGAATGTGATTTGTGAATTAGGAAAACAGGTTTACATGACCGAACACTTCTTGGATTCAGAGCATGCGTGTTTGCACTTTCAACTTTTGTTGGCCCAACTTCTGTACACACGAGTCAACAGTTGTGCAATGGCTTGTTGGCCAACAAAAGTTTTCTAGTTTGCTCAGCCAACTTCTGTTGTACCACTGTCGAACGTCGGCTGTTGTAATCGCGCGTACTAACGGTCGGATTATCGTACAACAAGCTGTTGTACGACAGTTGCACCGTGTGAACGGGCCATTAAAGTAGAACTAAACCCTTCTATCTGTACAGCCAAGGAAGCTGCCATTTTAGCCTCTGTTGGATCTATGGTTGGCATGGTGCTATACATGGGATCAGCTATGACACTAGCTATTTGACAGTTCAGTCCAGATCTATTATAGGCATGCTGGTAACCAAAACCATTATCATCCAACATAGGCCTTGAATGTAACTGCTTTGGAAAAGTTCAATTGGTGGTTTTAGTTCAAGTGCCACTCCAGGCTCAGTACACCAAATTTCATTTGCCCCTCCCTCTGGCTAGCCCCTAATCCATAAAAAATACTTATACATACCTTTTTTGCAGGTGTCTTCAGTCCAGTCCAGTGATGTCACAGGTCCTTTTCACCCTTTTCTTGCTTTGGTGTTAGATGGTTTTTGAATGCCGCAGAGAGCAGTGTCATGGAATGACGCACACAAGCACTCAATAGCTATCTTGAAGTCTATCTTATTGCATGAAGCCTCACCCCCTACAATTTCTTGTCATGTACCAGAGCTTCAAGCACCTCAAATGTCAGGCACCCTGCTAACAACAGCAGCCTGGGGGTGTTCAAAAGATCTTCAGGCAATGATTTTTCAAAGGTTCAGATTTAGGGGGCAGAGAGCAAGGAGAATATTCACAGGGGTATTCTGAATTGCTAGCATGCTTAAGTGTGCAGCTACAGATGTTTCAATCCAGGCTTTGATCTGCCAGCTGCATCCTTAAAGAGGAAGTAAATCCTGATGGGGTTTACTTCCTCTATATTCCCCTGTAAAGTAGAAGCATAGTAGCCCATTATGTGTCACTTACCTGCAAATGAAGCCTGCGACATCCAGCAATGTCCCCTGTGCAGGCAGCGTCCATCTTCAGCCCCTCTTCCTTCCGGGATCGTGACTCCGGCTCTGTGACTGGCCGGAGTCGCATGACGTCACCCCAGCGCATGTGCGCGGGAGCCGCCAGTCACGGCACGATCACAATGAAGGAACGGCACAAAGGCCGTTTCTTCACTGCGCATGTGTCCAATGATGTCGGCATCAGCAGTACACTGTATATCTCCTAAACCGTGCAGGTTTAGGAGATATGCAGGGCACCTACAGGTAAGCCTTATTATAGGCTTACCAGTAGGTTAAAGTGGTTGTGTCACATGTTGACAACCACTTTAATCTCACAATGCAACCTCCTGTCCCCCTATTTCACACATACAGTGCAGCCACCCACTACAGTAACTCACCACAGTCCTTCTAAAGATGCTGACAACCATGGGTGGGCTTAATCACACACCTATGCCAGAACTGGAAGTGTCCTTGTACAGGACTTATGTTCTTTGCCAGTGAGGATTGCACAGTTAAAACTGTCGGAGACAGCTGGCTAGCTTGAGGAGTGCACAGCTCACCATTTGGCACTCCCTCCACATAAATACACTGCGCCTAGGCCAGCTGTCTCCTCCCTCCCCATATCCTGGTCCTGCTCTTCTACTTCTTCCTTATTATAGGCTTACCTGTAGGTTAAAGTGGTTGTGATGAGTTGACAACCACTTTAAGTGGAAGATCAGGAGCTAGAAGAAGGCATGAAAATGAGCAGGGAGGAATCAGGGAGCAAGGAGAGTGACTCAGTCTGCGTGGAGCCTCTCTCTCCACATTATGTACACAAATGTTCACCAGTTTAATAACTGATCTTTTGTAGAGGTGCAAATAACTCTTGGCTTAAATACCATACATTCTTATGTTGCAACCATTTGAAATTCAACACAGCTGCATTAATAAATGACACCTTTAATGTTTATAAAGTTCATCATCTGATTGCAGGGACAGTGGGGTCAAAAAAGATCTATAATTAAAGATTTTTAATCAGTCCCATTCATACAGTGTTTGAAGAAGTATTCGTACCCCTTGGAATTTTCCACATTTTGTCATGTTACAACCAAAAACGTAAATGTATTTTATTGGGATTTTATGTGATAGACCAACACAAAGTGGCACATAGTTGTGAAGTGGAAGGAAAATGATAAATGGTTTTCAAAGTGTTTTACAAATAAATATCTGAAAAGTGTGGTGTGCATTTGTATTCAGCCCTCTTTACTCTGATACCTCAAACTAAAATCTAGTGGAGCCAATTGCCTTCAGAAGTCGCATAATTAGTAAATAGAGTTTACCTGTGTGTAACTTAATTTCATTATAAATACAGCTGTTCTGTGAAGCCCTCAGAGGTTTCTTAGAGAACCTTAGTGAACAAGCAGCATCATGAAGGCCAAGGAACACACCAGAGAGGTCAGGGATAAAGTTGTGGAGACGATTAAAGCAGGGTTAGGTTATAAAAAAAGATCCCAAGGTTTGAACATCTCATGGAGCACTGTTCAATCCATCACCTGAAAATGGAAAGAGCATGGAACAACTGCAAACCTACCAAGACATGGTTGTCCACCTAAACTGATGACAGGCCGAGCAAGGAGAGCATTAATCAGAGAAGCATCCAAGAGATCCACAGCTGGGAGAATCTATCCGCAGGACAACTATCAGTCATGCACTCCACAGACCTGGCCTTTATGGAAGAGTGGCAAGAAGAAAGCCATTGTTGAAAAAAGCCATAAGAAGTCCCATTTGTAGTTTGTGAGAAGCCATGTGGGGGACACAGCAAACATGTGGAAGAAAGTGCTCTGGTCATATGAGACCAAAATTGAGCTTTTTGGCCTAAAAGCAAAATGCTTTGTGTGGCAGAAAACTTAACCATCCACACAGTGAAACATAGTGGTGGCAGCATCATGTTGTGGGGATGCTTTTCTTCAGTAGGGACAGGGAAGCTGTCAGAGTTGATGGGAAGATGGATCGAGCCAAATACAGGGCTATCTTAGAAGAATACCTGTTAAGCTGGATGCACACTATACAACTTTTGTTGTTTGATTTCCTTTAGATTTACCTTCAACTATGTAGTGCAAGGGCCTGCCTGATTGCATACAAATTGAAAGCGTTTAGGTTTGACCTCATATTATATGGGTTTGGTAAATCTAAAGGAAACAATCTAAAGAAAATTGTATAGCGTGTATCCAGCTTTAGAGTCTGCAATAGACTTGAGACTGAGGCTGAGGTTCACCTTCCAGCAGGACAACAACCCTAAACATACAGCCAGAGCTACAATGGAATGGTTTAGATCAAAGCATATTCATGTGATACACACTATACAATTTTCTGAAGATTTTTTCCTTCATATTTAACAAAACCATATAATATGAGGTCAAACCTTATGAGTTTCAATTTGTATGTCATCAGGCAGGCCCTTGCACTACATGGTTTTGGTAAATCTGAAGTCCAGACATAAATCCAATTGAGAATCTGTGGCAAGACTTGAAAATTTATGTTTACAGACGCTCTCCATCCAATGTGACAGAGCTTGTGCTAATTTGCAAAGAAAAATGGGCAAAAATGTCACTCTCTAGATGTGAAAAGCTGGTAGAGACATCCCCAAAAAGACTTGCAGGTGTAATTGCAGAGAAAGGTGGTTCTACAAAGTATTGACTTGGGGGCTGAATGCAAATGCACGCCACACTTTTCACATATTTATTTGTAAAAAAGTTTGAAAACCATTCACCATTTTCCTTCCACTTGACAATTACTGTATTTGCCACTTTGTGTTGGTCTATCACATAAAATCCCAATAAAATACATTTATGTTTTTGGTTGTAACATGACAAAATGTGCAAAATTTCAAGGGGTATGGGTACTTTTTCAAGGCATTGTATTTGTCCCTTAGTTTTTAAGCAGCATGGACAGACAGATTTTCTATCCCTGTCCAACATGCCTAGAAAGGAGACAGATTTCTGATTGACAGTTCTGGTCTCTGGCAGCAGAGGCACTCTGGAGACTAGTGGCAGCTGTTAGGCCTTATACACATGGGTGATATAAAAAATGAGCTGTAAGGCTAGTACCAACTCCAGGGATAAAGCTGTGTTAAATGTTGATGATGGCAGGGGTTCCCCTTCAAGATCCTCAGCACACAAGTCGCACCGTAAGTCAGATCATCATGATCTGACTTCTCGTGCGACTTCTATTCAAATCAATGGGCTCCCGTTGAATAGAGGCAGAGAAACAAGGCTAAAAGCTAATGCAGATAAACGCACATTGACTCCAATGCTAAATGCTGATAAAATCGAGTTTTTAACACAGCTTTTTTCCTGGCATCGGCACTAGCTTTACAGCTCGTTTTTTTATAACACCTGTGTGTATGAGGCCTAAAACATACACAGTCTGGCTGATGGATCACACAACCCTGCAGCACTGTGTGATCTTTTAGTTTTATGACTGGTCAGTGCTGCTGGGTGGTATTAGACATGGCACAGGTCTTGACATCGCTGAGCATTCATTAATATAAGTGAAAGCTAACGCTGCAACAATGTGTGAATCATAGGCTGGGCTATGTATATGTAAAAGAAGCCACTGATAGATACACAGTGGAGCAGTGTTGACTGATCTGTCTCTACTACAAATGAACAATTAGTGTTGCTTTTCATTCATAATGGTAATAGATCATTCAGATCTATGTCTCTGTTGAATGTTATCTGCGGCTGCATATACACATACAGATTAATGGCTGTTGCTTTACATAGAGACAAAGCTCTGAGTAGAGGTGCCGGTTGCTCATTTATAATGACAGGTCACTCAGCTTACAAAGCGGGTTGGGCTTTGTGCTGGCTGTACCCCCCCAACAGTAACCACCATAATTTGAGCTTCAAAAGGGGGTGAAGCTACAGTCAGCATTAAGAGGTGTGTTCATGGGAAACCACCAATCAGACTGGGACCAAGTGCTACATGCATTTGTTGCCCTATGAAACTAAATAACGTTTAAAAAACTAATGATAGTTCTCCTTTAAAGAAAAAGTCTCACTACCTTATTTATAGCTTAAGGGCAGCAATTGCATCTATTGCATGGTCCAGTTGGAATATATCCTGTGGTTGCTAAGCATAATGATCAGACAGTCCACCTCTCTTTTCGACCATGCTGCTAGAAAGAAGACAGATTTGTCAGTGACAGCACTTGTCTCTGACAGCAGGGGCTGCTTTGAAGATCAGACCTGCAAAAAAGCCAACAATGTACTTGGGACTGTTTAAGAGGTACGAACAAGCCAATGATTAAAATTATTGCACATTTTATTCAAAATACAGTCAGGTCCATAAATATTGGGACATTGACACAATTCTAACCGTTTTGGCTCTATACACCACCACAATGGATTTGAAATGAAACGAACAAGATGTGCTTTAACTGCAGACTTTCATCTTTAATTTGAGGGTATTTACATCCAAATCAGGTGAACAGTGTAGGAATTACAACATTTTGTATATGTGCCTCCCACTTTTTAAGGGACCAAAAGTAATGGGACAGATTAACAATCATAAATCAAACTTTCACTTTTTAATACTTGGTTGCAAATCCTTTGCAGTCAATTACAGCCTGAAGTCTGGAGTGCATAGACAACACCAGACGCTGAGTTTCATCCCTGGTCATGATCTGCCAGGCCTCTACTGCAACTGTCTTCAGTTCCTACTTGTTCTTGGGGCATTTTCCCTTCAGTTTTGTCTTCAGCAAGTGAAATGCATGCTCAATGGAATTCAGGTCAGGTGATTGACTTGGTCATTGCATAACATTCCACTTCTTTCCCTTAAAAACTCTTTGCTTGCTTTCGCAGTATGCTTCGGGTCATTGTCCATCTTGTTCGTTTCATTTCAAATCCATTGTGGTGGTGTATAGAGCCAAATTTAGAATTGTGTTGATGTCACAATATTTATGGACCTGACTGTATACAAGAGAGTCTAAAAACATTCAATGTAATATATAGAGTGTTTGGACATTAACCACTTCAGCCCCGGAAGGATTTCCTAGGTTAGGACCAGAGCACTTTTTGCACTTTTTGAGATTCGGCACTGCGTCGATTTAACTGACAATTGCGCAATCGTGTGACTTTGTACCCAAAGAAATTTGCGTCCCACAAATAGAGCTTTCTTTTGGTGGTATTTGATCACCTCTGCGTCACTTCTGATCGCCGTTATAAACAAAAAAAAGCAACAATTTTGTACAGAAAACAGTTTTTTGCTAAAATACCAATCCAAAAAAATATATAAAAAACATTTTTTTTCATCGGTTTTGGCCGATTTATATTTTTCCTCATATTTTTGGTAAAAAAATTTGCAATCAGCGTTTATTGATTGGTTTGCACAAAAGTTTACGGATGATGAGAATTAATTTTTGGGGTTTTCATTTTTTTTAATTTTTTACTAGGTGGCAGCAATCTGCGATTTTTAGCGGTACTGCGATATTGCAGCAGACATGTCGGACATTTTTGACACTTTTTTGGGACCAATGACATTTATACAACGATCAGAAATTTAAATGTCCACTAATTACTGTATAAATGTCATTGGCAGGGAAGGGATCAACCTGCAGGGGCAGATCTAGGGGCTAACTGTGTTCCCTGGGTGTGTTCTAACTGTGAGAGGGCTTGGCTACCATGGGCATAAGAGATCTCACTGATCCCAGTGACAGGGATCAGTAGATCTCTTATGTCCCCACTGACAGAGGGGGGAACCGCCGTGTTTACATCAACGGTTCCCAGTTCTTTTGCTGTGGCAGCTCATTGCAGCTCGCCAGCAGACATCAGGTCCGCCCGAGACGTGGGCACACTCCTCCGGAGTACAGGGGGCGTGCACACGCTCCCCCCTAGCTGCCACTCCGCAAATTGTCATTTATTATCGGTGATTCACGGAACACGTCCACACTGCCGTAGTAAATATACTGTAGGCAGTGTGGAAGTGGTTAAACATTATAGAAGTACATCCATCAACAATACATATAAAACCATCACTATGGTCACATACAATGAAGACATAAACAAAAGGGGTGGCTAAGTTACACCATAGCTCTTTTAACTTTCACTTAAAGCGTAACTCCACTTTTGTTGAGAAAAAAACATTCCCCTCTGGGTGATCTATGTACATTGCAAGGATTATAACAAACGTTGTTGCAGATTCCTACTTTTTGTTATTCTGAAGAAATCCCTGATTGTTTCTCTGTGCTCTGTGCTGAGTAAGTCTAATGGGAGTGCTTTCATATTTAACTGTCAGGTGTGCAGCTGTTGAGCACTAATGTGGAAATCTACTGGACTGCATCCCTTTAGAAGTGTTCCTCTGGAAAGTATCTCTTCAAAAATGACATTTTTGTTGCAGGGGATGCCTGAAATCTGACTTGTATCTTAGGCAGACTTCTGGGAAAATTGGGGAGCCAATCACACAAGCAGGAAATAGTGGTCAGTACACTTTCTGTGTGCAGAGCAACTCCAGGTAGCCATATTACATCGCATTCTCAGAAAATTACAGCAGCTGCAGATTGAAATGGAAAGTTAATTTTTAATAACATTCAATTACAATATGACTTGTATTGCAATTGTACACGCTATATTATTTTTCCTTTATTTGATATTTTTTCCCCACTAAAGTGGAGTTACCCTTTAAGCAGGAGATAATATTGCTGATGGAATGTCTATAAAGAAACCATGTCATTAAAATAAACATCAAAACTATATCACATTGAAGTCCAAATAGTCTGTTCCCCAAGTTTTGCATCAGTCAATTGTTTATATGCTTACACCCCATATGCTAAAGGAGATGCGAGAAATATATCCCTCAGATACTGGATGCACGGGAGCCCTCATCAGGAAGTCTGGTCCAGGAGCTGTGGAGAAGGGAGCTGCTTTGAAGACCAGCTTTGCATTCACCAAGTATCACACAACCTGTGGCACTGTGTGTCTATCTGTGGCTGCTTGTAAACATAGACAGCCCTGGCCGATGGTTCACACAGTCCTGCAGCACTGAGTGACCAATCAGCCATGCAGGGCTCTGTCAATTATGGCACTGGTCTCAAATGCCCTTATTGTTAATTCATAAAACTGAAAGATCACACTGCTCTATGGAGCTGGGTGATGCATCAGCCTGGGTTATATATGTGTACAATCAGCCACAGACAAACAAACCGGGTCTTAGGCTGTGACTGGTGCTGCCAGGCCAGTGCTGGTTTTTCATTCATATTAGTAAAAGTAGGGTCATCTTAGAGACAGAGCAGGGCTCAGTGATGGCTGTGGTTCCTAAACAGAAAAGCCCATAATTTTGGCATAAAAATGGGATGGAGCTATAGCCATGAAAAGAGGGGGTTTCAATCCCCATTGAGGCCAAGCTGCTATATGTACTTGGTCCCTTCAGAATTAAATAAAAGTTAAAAAAAAATATATTGAGAGTTCTTCTTTAAGTCTTCAGTCCTGCACAAAATCCTCTCTTCCCAGGTCAGGGTTAAGTCTTCAGTCCTGCACAGTATCCTCTCTTCCCAGGTCAGGGTTAAGTCTTCAATCTTGCACAGTATCCTCTCTTCCCAGGTCAGGGTTAAGTCTTCAATCTTGCACAGTATCCTCTCTTCCCAGGTCAGGGTTAAGTCTTCAGTCTTGCACAGTATCCTCTCTTCCCAGGTCAGGGTTAAGTCATCAGTCATGCACAGTATCCTCTCTTCCCAGGTCAGGGTTAAGTCTTCAGTCTTGCACAGTATCCTCTCTTCCCAGGTCAGGGTTAAGTCTTCAATATTGCACAATATCCTCTCTTCCCAGGTCAGGGTTAAGTCTTCAGTCCTGCACAGTATCCTCTCTTCCCAGGTCAGGGTTAAGTCTTCAGTCTTGCACAGTATCCTCTGTTCCCAGGTCAGGGTTAAGTCTTTAATCTTGCACAGTATCCTCTCTTCCCAGGTCAGGGTTAAGTCTTCAATCCTGCACAGTATTCTCTCTTCCCAGGTCAGGGTTAAGTCTTCAATCTTGCACAGTATCCTCTCTTCCCAGGTCAGGGTTAAATCTTCAGTCTTGCACAGTATCCTCTCTTCCCAGGTCAGGGTTAAGTCTTCAATCTTGCACAATATCCTCTCTTCCCAGGTCAGGGTTAAGTCTTTAGTCCTGCACAGTATCCTCTCTTCCCAGGTCAGGGTTAAGTCTTCAGTCTTGCACAGTATCCTCTTTTTCCAGGTCAGGGTTAAGTCTTTAATCTTGCACAGTATCCTCTATTCCCAGGTCAGGGTTAAGTCTTCAGTCTTGCACAGTATCCTCTGTTCCCAGGTCAGGGTTAAGTCTTTAATCTTGCACAGTATCCTCTCTTCCCAGGTCAGGGTTAAGTCTTCAATCCTGCACAGTATTCTCTCTTCCCAGCTCAGGGTTAAGTCTTCAATCTTGCACAGTATCCTCTCTTCCCAGGTCAGGGTTAAGTCTTCAATCTTGCACAGTATCCTCTCTTCCCAGGTCAGGGTTAAGTCTTCAGTCCTGCACAGTATCCTCTCTTCCCAGGTCAGGGTTAAGTCTTCAGTCTTGCACAGTATCCTCTGTTCCCAGGTCAGGGTTAAGTCTTCAATCTTGCACAGTATCCTCTCTTCCCAGGTCAGGGTTAAGTCTTCAATCCTGCACAGTATCCTCTCTTCCCAGGTCAGGGTTAAGTCTTCAGTCCTGCACAGTATCCTCTCTTCCCTGGTCAGGGTTAAGTCTTCAGTCCTGCACAGTATCCTCTCTTCCCAGGTCAGGGTTAAGTCTTCAGTCCTGCACAGTATCCTCTCTTCCCAGGCCAGGGTTAAGTCTTCAATCCTGCACAGTATCCTCTCTTCCCAGGTCAGGGTTAAGTCTTCAATCCTGCACAGTATCCTCTCTTCCCAGGTCAGAGTTAAGTCATCAGTAGTGTTGAGCGAACCCGGACTGTAACGTTCGGGTCCGTACCGAACTTTCGGGTGTCCGTGGCACGGACCCGGACCCGGACATTTCAAAAATCGTTCGGGTTACACGTCCTAACTTCTGAATTGGGACCGGACCCTTCTCTCCTATGACACGTCCTGACTTCTGAATTGGGACTGGACCCTTCTCTCCTATGACACGTCCTGACTTCTGAATTGGGACTGGACCCTTCTCTCCTATGACACGT
>BLSH010025164.1:327315-342906 GCA_018402905.1 Glandirana rugosa | reverse complement strand
GGCTTTCCAGGACTTTGTTACAGCCATTTTTGTGCATAAAAGTTCGGGTCCCCATTGATTTCAATGGGGTTCGTTGTCCGTGCGATTGTTCGGGTTCCGTCCGGACCCGGACCCGGACTTTGTCCCGAAGTTCGGACGGACCAGCAGAACCCGAACTTCCAGAGGTTCGCTCAACTCTAGTCATCAGTCATGCACAGTATCCTCTCTTCCCAGGTCAGGGTTAAGTCTTCAATCCTGCACAGTATCCTCTCTTCCCAGGTCAGGGTTAAGTCTTCAGTCATGCACAATGTCCTCTCTATTTAGGTCACAGGCAGAAAAAGACCACAGTGCTGATTCCTCTGCTGGACTGTAAGCAGATCATATTCTCGGTGTTTGATCTGTGTAGTTTTAATAACTTAATCCACTAGTATAATTTACAGTGCTGGCATTTTAATGGCATTTATTTGAAACTGAATGTCCGCCCTTATACTTTTGTAACAGAAAAGCCTTTCTCGCCAGGAAAAAGGTTTTTTGCTCTCCACTCCCTGTCAGGGTAACAATGTCAGCCCAACTGTCAGGCTGTAATGCTTACCAATATAAACTACTGTATATATGGCATTGAATAAATTGTGAGCAGGCTTACCTTGAGCCCCGGTTCACACTAGTGTGCTCTGAGATATTGCATGTGATGCGCACCATATGGCTGAAATCGCATTGCATTCTGACCAAACTCGCACAGGAACCTTTTTTGGTCTGCACCAGAAATGGTTCGCATGGGTGTTCACACCCATGCGGTCCGATTCATGTCCGAACTGTCAGTTCGCAGTGCAATACTGTATGCGAGCTGAAAAGGGGGTGTCGTTAACAATGTATTGACATTTCCTTCAGTTCGCATATGGCAGTGTGAACTGTCGTGTGAGTTGGGTGCGATGCGGAAACCCGCAGTGGATTCACAGGGTTCTCGCATCACACATATGTTAACCGGGGCTGAAGGTAACCCCATTCTCCTTTAAGGTACAGCGACACTCCAGTGACTATCTCCTAATTGTTTCCACATGTGGTTTTGACTGCAATCAGCACAAACTGTATGATATGTTTAGTTTCAACTACCTAGGTATACTTTAAGCTCATCTGGGACAGGAAACTATGTAAATGGTTCTAGGTGCTATATTATACCATATGTTCCTATGAAGGAATGTGTATATAGGGAAAATATTCTGATACTAATATTATTTAATATTATTAAATATATTATTTAATATTATTTGTATTAATATTATTTGTACTTGTTCTTCATGGACAAAGCTCAGGTTCACCTTACGCTTTCCATTATATAAACTGTGATATGGGGTTGCGCAGCCTCGCAAAGTTGCAAAAATGCAGTTCAAACTCAATTGTGTTAAGACGGTAAATACATAAAATACATTGGTGCAATTTATAAATTCCTCATAAAAGTCCAGTATAAAGTGCAAATGCTAATAGTGAATTCGGTGGGGTTATTATCAAACTGAAATAAAGCCAAGCTTCAAATGTGATATATGCCAATCACTTTCTTCTAATCAGACGATATCCACGTGTATTATTAATGAACATTATGATACACTTCCCCCTCTGTGCAATGCTCCCATGTTCACAGAACTCTCACCTCATGTAAAATTAATATAAGCCTTTGAATACTATGCTCAATGGGTTGATATGGTACTCCAACACTCTCCACTTCCAATAGGTGAACACCCGGGGTACTATGGCACTGGTCCCTTTAAGACGCCTGAAGTCCCTTTAAGCCCCTCCGGCACATCTGCTCAGCAACATATTAGAATAAAGCAAGCATGCCTCCCATAGTGTAAAATTGTTAACAACAACCCTTTATTGCAATATGAAAGACTCCTACATTTAAATCAATAAAATAGCGCTTATAGTGTAGTATATACTCAGTATATACTCAGAATCGCATGGTGTTTCACATAACTTCCGGTCTTGGGGGCCCTACGTGTTGCGTCAGGGCACAGGACTTCATCAGTGGTTGTTGTCATCTATATTAATATACCATGCACAGGAAATGTGTCGGTGGCCATTTTGTTGAAGCCTTGTTATTATCGTCACTTGGCCATTTTTGATGTGACCACTGTCATTAAATATTTACTAGAGCATAAGAATCGTAGTTATGGTGGCTATTTTGTTGTGCACTACCACTTCTGTGTAATGCTCCTGTGCTCACAGAACTCTCACCTCATGTAAAATTAATATAAGCCTTTGAATACTATGCTCAATGGGCTGATATGGTACTCCAGTACTCTCCACTTTCAGTAGGTAAGTAATGCGTAATTACAAGTAATGCATAATGCACATCTGGAAAATCTCTCCCACACTGACAGGCCAACTGCATCGTCCTTTTAACATACAATAGATTAATATGATTGGAATTATCTCTATTCACAAAGAGATAATTTTTACATCCAGACACAATGCAATCCACAACAAAATGATTTTAGTTAGCTTTAATACATTTTATAAAAATATATGTACATATGTAAATGTATAAATTAAAAAAAATACTCTATTTATATAGCCCAATGTACTACTTCATAGAAACATGAGAACAGAACACCTGGAATCTCCTGGAACCACCTGGACCTCTGTCCCATATCAAAAGCTACATGCTCACTGCAGTAGAAGCCATGGGGTTGATTTACTAAAACTAGAGACTGCAAAATCTGGGCAGCTGTGCATGGTAACCAATTAGCTTCTAACTTCTCGGGACCAATCACAAAGCGCAGCGCCGCTCGCACATGCGCTGTCTGCTCCCGGCCGTGAAGCCGCGGCCAGGTGCCCACAGTAGCAATGCCGGTGCCACAGAGGGGAGGGGGAGAGGAGCGAGGCTCTGTGCGGCTCCATCGCTGGACCGGGAGACAGGTGAGTGTTTGTTTATTAAAAATCAGCAACTGCACTTTTTGTGCCTGCTGACTTTTAACCCATTCAGATCCACGCTATTGCCAAAGTACGGCTCCAGCGTGGATCTGAATTTCCGGGTGGACGTTAATGGATGTCCTAGCCATGTGCGCGCTCATGGCGCGCACTCACAGGCGGCGGCGGCGCGCGCGGGCGTGCCCACGGGTCGTGCGGACTTGATGTCCACCCGAGACCCACGATCCCCTGTCAGACCTGCAGAACGGGGAACCGCCGATGTAAACACGGCGGTTCTCCGTTCTGTTGAAGGGGACATAACAGATTTACTGATCCCTGTCACTGGGATCAGTTAGATCTGTTCTGTCCCAATCAGCCCCGCCCCCCCACAGTTAGAACACACCCAGGGAACACACTCAACCCCTTCACTGCCCCCTGCAGGTTAACCCCTTCACTGCCAATGACATTTATACAGTAATCAGTGGACATTTACATTTCTGATCGCTGTATAAATGCCATTGGTCCCAAAAAAGTGTCAAAAACGTCCGACATGTCCGCCCCAATATCGCAGCCCCAATAAGAATCGCAGATCGCCGCCATTACTAGTAAAAAATAAATAAATAATAAAAACGCTATAAATCAATTCCCATAGTTTGTAGAGATGATAACTTGTGCGCAAACCAATCAATATATGCCGATTGCAAATTTTTTTTTTACCAAAAATATGTAGAAGAATATATATCGGCCAAAACTGTTGAATAATTTTTTTTTTTTTTTTTGATATTTATTATAGCACAAAGTAAAAAATATTGTCCTTTTTTTCAAAATCGTCGCTCTTTGTTTGTTTATAGCGGCGATCATAAATGACACAGAGGTGATCAAATACCACCAAAAGAAAGCTCTATTTGTGGGGAAAAAAACTATATAAATTTAGTTTGGGTACAGCGTCGCACGAACACGCAATTCTCATTCAAAATGCGACATCGCTGAAAGACAAAAATTGGTCTGGGCGGGAGGGGGGTTTAAGTGCCCAGTAAGCAAGAGGTTAATAAACATTCGGAAAGGGTGGAACTCTGCTTTAAGCTTTGACAAAAAAGCCTGGAAGCTTCTATGCAGAGCTACACCAGATTTTGCACTCTCCAATTTTAGGCAATCAACCACAATGTCTCAAAATAATTAGTAGGTAAAGTCACACACCCAGTGTGAAGCAGTCAGAGGTTATTCATACCTAGTATGTAGCAATATTTCCACTAATTTCTTCTGAACAATATAAATTCATTAATAGGCCTTGTTTTGATTTTGTTATAAATGTGTATAACATACATGAAAAATACATTTTAGGCATAGTTGCTTTATATTGAGCACTAGAGGGAGACACAAGCTTATTCATACAGAAAAGTAGACATCTGCATCAGCTACCATTGTGAAAAATATAAATCTGGCCCACATGACAACAACAACATCATTTTAATTTCATTTTTCAGCAGTCAAGGTTTTCAGGTTTTTACTAAAATTACGGTTGAAGCTTGTTTACATTAGATGTGATTTGGTGCAATTTCCTGTGCTCTTAAGTGTAATCAGAATGTATATACTTGACAAAATCAGGTGTTTTTAATGAGCCCTGTTCACACTAATACATTGCTCTGACAGTGTTGGGAAAAAGTCCTGTTTAACAAATCAATTTTACTTTGGCTTACAACATAGCATTGCTTCTGGCAGTACATGTGAACACTGATTTTGTTTAAGAATGGTGATTGCTTTACCCAATTGCAGAGATAAAACTACAAATAAAGGGCCCCATTGTAAATTTTTGATGGCTTCCTGGAGAGCTCTCTCTGCAGAACCCAGAACTCTGTAATGGTAGACTGAGAACTGTATTTCAGGCCTTATTATAGTACCTAGCACCATTGCTGGCTATAGCCCCTTTCCTTATAGGTGGCCATTGATTGTACTGCACACTTGACAGTCCCCTTTCCGTTGATGATTATTGGTATGTTAGGTATGTGAGGTACAGTATGTGAACCCAGCGCTGTCTTAAAAAACTTTGTGCAAAACTACTTATTATCACTCCATACAAAATATGCCACAATCATCTACTGTACATAGATGCAAAAATATATCGAAAGTTAAATAACGTTCATATAGTGCAACTCATATGGTGCCAATGATTAAATAAGTCCTTTAAAGTGCAATCTGTGCTTCAATCTTCTTGTGCCATTGGTTCACAATAAAAAAACCATAAGGTTCATGTGCCCTCACTCACCGACTATCAGTATGTAAAGCGCCTGTTAGAGTAATGTGAATCCTTGGATATCTCTGATGGGTGATTCACCACTCTTTCATATACTTCAGTGGAATGACAGGTGTCTCATATTTATTGTCATGAAAGGAGAACCAGGAGATATCCATAGCATAATTCCATTTTATGAAAATATAAAGTGAAATTATTGGTTTAAAAGCATGTAACGCTGGTTTGGAACACAATATCAGCGGTTTGTACTCGAAATGCTGGACGTGGCATCACCGGAAGTTCCCGTCTGCCTTATGCAATCCGCTCCTACCCGGAAGCATCATCAGAGGTTGGATCGTGAGCACATTTCCTAGATGGACAAGTACCTATGGGCAATATGCCCAAATTCCTCCACTGGTTTCATGTACGGCATAAGCGGAAGTGATATTAGGGTGTACTGGGAAGATACAAAAGAGAAGTAGTGGAGTTTCCAACCTCTGATGACGTTTCCGGGGAGGAGCGAAATGCATAAGGCAGGCGGGAACTTCCGGTGACGCCACGTCCAGCATTTCGAGTACAAACCGCTGATATTGTGTTCCAAACCAGCGTTACATGCTTTTAAACCAATAATTTCACTTTATTTAACTTTTGATATATTTTGCATCTATGTAGATGTTTGTGACAGTTTGTATGGAGTGATAATAAGTAGTATTGCACAAGTTTTTTAAGACAGCGCTGGGTTCACATACCTCAAATTTAAAAGGACATCCCACCTTTCACCACAACAGCAGTATATATATTTCTTTACGCCACTTTAATGCATATACAACAGCGTGGGGATATTAAACTTTATTGGTATGTTATGCCTGCTGAGAAAAGACGACTTTATACTGGTACTCACTAGAAAATGTCTCCTTTCACATTGATGTTCAGCAAAAAAAAATAAAAGCTCCTTATATAGATAAAGTGTAAAATGCCCTTTTTTACACTGGTGGTCAAGACAAAATAGTCTCTTTATTCATTGGTGGTGATCAGTAAAAAATGTCCCCTTACATTGTTGGTCAGGTAATTCATTGTTAAGCTAAGTGAGTCAGTCCTGGTCCGGTGGCAGGAAGCTGTACATGGTGCTAATGTGGCAGAGCAAAGAGACTGTGTTTCAGTTTAAGTACGAGGGATACTGCAGCCAGAGGTGTAGATGGGAGGGGGGGGGATTTGGGGGTCAAAACCCCCACCCCAGAGTTTTTATCCATGGCACAGAAGCCGCAACTAGATACAGTCATATTGCTTTTCATATTGTCGCAGCTTCCCTTTAGCCAGGTTGTCCAATTCACCATCTGCTGCACTTCACCCTGCCCACTAGTCATTATCTAGCCTGGACCTACAGCTGTGGACATGTTTTGATAATGGTCCACCTCCACACCATCCACAGCCCCTGGTACCTCTGCCAGAAGGTGCAGGAGACTTGCCCTAGGTCACTTAAATTTGAAGTATGCTGTCTGCAAAGGTTGCAGGAATGAAAAGTGTTAAAAGAAAAAGTCAGCAGTTGTGGAAAATAATGCCATGAGTTGCAGAGAGGAGCAGTGTTGGAAGAGGAACACAGAAGTGAACAGTGCTAGAAGAGGGTTGCAGGGTAAAACCTTACTGTGGGGGCATCTAATGTTTTGTAAGAAAATGACTCTGTCTTATTTTGCAAAGGTTAAGGATCACTGCTCCTCTGTACCTAGTGCATTATATGACTGCCAAAACATTCATTCCAGTATGGTTGGTTCTAAAAGGTTACTTTAAAGTGGATGTAATTCATGCAATTTGAGCTGGGCACATAGATCTGCAGTGTTTTCTTATCTCTCTTTAAACAACTATGTCCCGTAGCTGTCTCTTCCTCTGTAGCTCTGTTATCAGCCTGATAAGTTCTCACACGTTCTCCGAGATGGGAGATAGAAGTGTGTGATGGGGAGGTTGCTATAAATAGATTAGCACACTGCTTGGCGTCTAAGAGCAGAGCTATGTACATTGCTTTCTTCCTTTGCCTATGAGGAGAGGGGATGTGTGCCTCTCCTCCAATCAGCTGTCTTGGCTGTATTTCAATGATCCACTCCTAGAGGTAACAAGGAAGAGAGAAATGCTAACAGTATCTGCACTTTCTAAAGGATATATATACAGATGAAGAGAGCAGATATGTATGTAATACTTATGTAGGGAGATATGTTTCATCTCTGTGTATCATCTGAGGCTGTTCACTTCACTGGGTATATGTGAGGGTTTACATCCACTTTAACTGACCACTGCACTCTGCACGCTGGACTGTATACAACATACTCCTCACCACTAAGCTTAGTGTGCATGACTGTATATGACATAATTCTGAACACTGCAAATTGTACAATGGGCTGTACATTATATACTCCTGAACCCTTCAGTTTTCATGTTGTATTGTACAAAGTTTGCTGGTGCTCAGCAGTTCATGAAGTTCTTCCTGAAATTCGGCTGCATGCGGAAATGCATATGTAATGGAAAAGATTCACTTTTTTACAAATGATTGTGCTGAAGTTTGTGCATGTTTTAGACCCTTGCTTGTGGCACAGTCAATACAACTTATTTTGTTAAAGTGGATGTAAACCCACCACCCACCCAGTATAAACTAATGGCACAGTATTAATGTATATATACATGCAAGCCTCCTGCATTTATCCCTACCTTGCAAATGTCCTTCCTGTAAGCACTAGCAGCTCTGTAAAACTCTGAAATCAGAGGGTGTCTGTGTTTGCTGGAGTTTGGTGGGTGGAGTTGTGATGTCACAAGCCTCCCCACCCACCTCTATACTGAGACATTGAGGAGGGAGGGGGGGGAGTGTAAAACTTTCTCTCCTGTGTGAAGGAGATGAGCAATTTGCTTGTCACTCACAGAGCAAGGGGCGAAATGACTGTGTATTTCCCTGTTAGTCGGACTTTCTCTTCCTGAAAAAAGATAAGCTCATTACTCACAGTTTGATTAACTCTTTGTGGCAAGACTGGGCACAGATGATATGACATGCTATACTCTGCCAGGCAGAATTATTATTTAATTTTTTTGGGGTTTACATCCACTTTAATACAAATTATTATTATACAGGATTTATATAGCGCCAACAGTTTATTCAGCGCTTTACAACTTGAGGGTGGACAGTACAAATACATTACACTTAAATACAATAGGAATCAGAGGGTCCTGCTCGTTAGAGCTTACAATCTAAGAGGGAAGGTCAAGAGATACAAGAGGTAATCACGTGGGGGATGTGCTGATGGAGAAGATAAATATACAGTTGTTAGGTGGGAGCCAGATAAGCTTCTCTGAAGAGATGAGTTTTCAGGGATCGTCTGAAGGTAGACAAATATCTATGGCACTACCTCTGTGTTTCATGCTGCCAGAACTATGTTACACCAGGCTTTTTGAATTTAATGTTATTCAAAATGGCATTTCCGATTCAATAAACTTACTATGACTTTATGATTTCTAAATTCCAACTTCTATTTCTTCCATTGCAACTATTACATTTAGAATAAGAAGTAATTTCAAAGCATAAGATAAGTATTGGTCTAAGATGAGCATTGGCCTGCTTTGTTTAGGTATTTTTTTTGGAATTAAAGAGGAATCAAATTCCACCTATACTTACCCTCCAGTGATGTGACATCTTCAAGCTCCCTTGTTAGTGCTGACATCTTTACTCAATATCAGCATCTTCGGACATCTTGACTTACCCATCTGGGATGGGTATCTCACAAAAGTGAGTACACCCCTCACAGTTTTGTAATTTTTTTATTATATCTTTTCATAAGACAACACGGAAGAAATTACACTTTGCTACAATGTAAATTAGTGAGTGTACAGCTTGTATAACAGTGTACATTTGCTGTGCCCTCAAAATAACTCTACACACAGCCATTAATGTCAAAACTGCTGGTAACAAAAGTGAGTACACCCCTAAGTGAAAATGTCCAAATTGGGTCCAAAGTGCCAATATTTTGTGTGGCCACCATTATTTTCCAGCACTGCCTTAACCCTCTTGAGCATGGAGTTCACCAGAGCTTCACAGGTTGCCATTGGAGACCTCTTCAACTCATGTTGGCATTCATGGTTCCCTCAATGAACTATAGCACCCCAGTTCCGGCAGGACTCATGCGGCCCCTGACCATGACACTCTCGCCACCATTCTTGACTGTACGCAAGACAGACTTGTCTTTGTAATCCTCACGTGGTTGCCGCCTTACACGCTAGACACCATCTGAACCAAATAAGTTTATCTTGGTCTCATCAGACCACAGGACATGGTTCCAGTAATCCATGTCCTTAGTCTACTTGTCTTCAGCAAACTGTTTTTGGGCTTTCTTGTGCATCATCTTAAGAAGAGGCTTCCTTCTGGGATGACAGCCATGCAGACCAATTTTATGTAGTGTGCGGGGTATGGTCTGAGCACTAACAGTCTGACCCCCCACCCCTTCAACCTCTGCAGCAATGCTGGCAGCACTCATACATCTATTTCCCAAAGACAACCTCTGGATATGACGCTGAGCACGTGCACTCAACTTCTTTGGTCCACCATGGGGAGGCCTGTTCTGAGTGGAACCTGTCCTGTTAAACTGCTTTATGGTCTTGGTCTGCAGCTCAGTTTCAGGGTCTTGGCAATCTGCTTATAGCCTAGGCCATCTTTAGACGCTGAACAGAGGTCAACACTGCTGTTTCTACCCTTTTGCACAAGCAAGGAATTGTTTCTACTTGCATGGTATTTTTGTGGAGAGCATAATGAAGGAGGTGGAGACTCGGATGTTTTACCTGTGCCTGCACATAACTCTAGCGGAGGAACATGACTATCCCGGAGATACTACTAAGCGTGTACCCCTTCAGTGGGGAGCACTCTCTGGTGAGTGATCTCACGTTTGCAGTGCAGGAGGTGGAACGTCTGATGCACCATAAGCCACACAAGAGAAATCAGTATTACAGCAAAGTGCACTTTTGGGATGTCAGTTATCAGGGATACAACGTGAAGACTTTTTAATGGCACCAAATATAGCACTTTAATTACAGCACTTGGAGATTGCTATTTTGCACGATAGAGACTTTTTGTCTTGGCACATCAAAGTTTTGTGAACTGTATACCTCACGTTGCTTACTTCTCACTTTACCCCATTTTTAGAAATTCCTATTTTTTGCATGTCATTCTGCATATATCATTTTGCATGCAACTTGCACATATATACCTGCACATGAGTTGTATATTAAATTTATTTTATTCTATTTACTAGTGTCAGTTCATATGCTTTTATGATTCATTACTCTCCTCTGTTTACATATCTATGTTGCAATGGTCATTTTTATGTCAATTGTGTATAACTCCAACACCATCTAGCACCATTATTAGCTTCATTTGTTTAACGTAGACACACATATTTTTTACTTATTTATTTATTTTTTTATTTCTTCATATTATTTTTGTCCCATTTTTGTTTCACTTTAATACATAATTTTTTGCCATATCATAGAGTCCGCCAGCCCTGATGATAAGGGGAGACGCGATAGACATCCAATTTCCCATTGTTTCAATTCAATTCATTTTTCGTTATTTACCAGCTCTCTGGAAATTTTATGTTCAGGATAAATCATTCTAGTCTGAATTGGTCTTACCCCAACTGAGCAGCGCCAATTCCACCTCTAATTTTGTGAATCAATATACGCTTATTGAGATTTTTTTATCAAAAACATGTAGCAGAATATATATTAGCCTAAATTTATGAAGACGTTTGATTTTTTTTCAATTTTTTTGATTGAATATGTTTTATAACAGAAAGTAAAAATATTGTTTGTTTTTTTTAATTGTCTGTCTTTTTTTCTTTATAGCGCAATAAAATAAAAAACACAGTGGTGATCAAATACCACCAAAAGAAATCTCTATTTGTGGGGGGGGGGGGGGTGACATAATTTTTTTTTCACTGTAAATCGATTTTTTTTTTTGTTTTAGCAGATAGCCTTTTGCTACAAAAAGAGGCTGTTTCATATTGAAGAGTAAGTGCCTTTCAGTTATTTTATGGACATATTTTGGGGCAGTATGTAGCCATTTAAAAAAAAACTCTTCAATCTCTGCTGAAATTAACAAATGCTGGCAATACTGTAGGCCTCTGGTCCCTGCCTGATGGCAAACATATAACTGACTTTCTTCAAGCTCATCACTACCATTAGTGAACACCATTCTGTATAGCTGTGCAGGACTTCAAACTACAAAATAATGTAGTCAATCTTATATAACTATTGCATTTGAATTATACATTTTCTTGAGAATGTTGTACATTTTGTCAGACAGACTGAAGCCAAACAAGTATTAAATCAGAAACATCCAAGAAGGCTAGTCTTACACAAGCACAAAAACCGCCCTGTACCCCCAGGGTGCTCAATCATTTCTGTCTCCTTGCCAAAAGCTGCTTTGCTATTTAGAGTGTTTTCTTTAGAAGTCAATCAAAGCAATGAAGTAATGTAATATGTAAAAAATGCCAGCCACTTTCTTACTAAATTGACGTTAATTTGCTCTATTGCATTTTATCTGACAACTTTTGATGTGTATAAATTTATAAGCCCCACGTTAAGTCTACACACAATCAAATATGAAATTTCAGGATATACATTTCCAAATGTTATTATATTTGTTTCAATATCTATATTGAATGCTATATTTCAGTGGCGTGGTGTGATTTTATTATTAAAAAAAGTGCTATAAGACTATAAAGTATAGGAGGCTAAAATCATAATGGTTATTGGGGAAACTATATAAGTAGTCATATGATGATGAAAACATTACAGCTTTAGACAGTGTTTTGTCATGGAGCACTTTTATACAAAATACAAAAAAAACTGTCAACATAACATGTATGTTGCATATGTAGTTCAGCTACTACCATATACTGTACCTGATAATCACAATAAAACAGAAATGAGTATCATTACCAGCAATATATCCTTAAGCAGCAATGACATGGTACCATACCAAAATCACCAAAATGTGCTTGCCAACTTCATTTGAATGCTCCAATTCACGTCCCAGTAGGGGTTAGGACAGTCACAAACAGCTACAGTACAAGATGGGGCATACTTACCCTGTTAATCCTTCCAAAATCAAATGTCATTGAAGCTTGGATTCCCAGGTCAAATGTAGTAATTTGCATATTAAGTACATTTTTGTATATTTTGAACATATTTTATTTTGCATCGAAAAATCAATGTTTCTATTATAGGCTGAAAAATGCAAAACAATGTTTTTAATTAAAGTTGATGTAAACCCACCACTCCCCCAGTATAAACTAATGGCACAGTATTAATGTATATATACATGCAAGCCTCCTGCATGTATCCCTACTTTGCAAATGTCACCCCTTTCAGCTGTAGCAGCAATGCAAAACACTGGAATGGGTGTCTCTCTTTGCTGAAGCTCAGTGGGTGGAGTTGTGATGTCACAAGACTTCCCACCCACCTCTATACTGAGATCTGGAGGAGATGGGAGGAGGGAGTGTGAGGCTCTGAATTCTTCATGCAGGAGATAAGAAAATGACCTGTCACTCAACACAGCACGGAATGAAACGACTCCTTTTTCTCCTTTAAGGCCCGTACACATGGTCCAATTATTGGCTGAAAATTTTCGTACAACAGCCTGTCAACCGATAATCTGACCATTAGTATGCTCCATTCGACAGCCGATTTTCATTTATCGTCCAACAAAAGCTGGATTAGCCGACTAGAAATTTTTTTTCTGCTGACAAGGCCTTGTCCAGTTTTCAACTCGTCTGGACAAACAAAAGTTGAAAGTACAAACACACATGTTCGGAACCCAGGAACAAGCCAGAAGTGTTCGGTCGTGTAAACACAAAATCAACAGAAGGGACCCAAAGGGGGACGCACGAAAACTGAACTTCCTCTTTATATGCTCGTATCTCGTCACTACGTTTGCCTTTGACGAATGATAATTTTACTAACGTCAGTACGCTAGACAAAATCATGGACAGCCGGTTTTGGGAAAAATTGGACATGCGGTAGTACGACAATTGCAGCATGTTTACGAGGCTTAAGTCGGTCTTTCTCTTACTGAAAAAAGATAAGAGCATTTCTCAGAGCTAGATTAACTCTTCGTGGCAAGACTGGGCACAGATGACATGATATCCTATCCTGTACAAGGTAGAAGTGTCAGTAAAAATGATTTTTTTCGGGTTTACATCCACTTTAATGTATTATTCTTTTTAATACTGTAATCGTATTTGCTGTTTACAGTAATAAACTGAGCTATGCTGCAATCTTCCTGCTTCTGTGGCATCTTCATGCTATAGCAGCATTTGTAAGCGGAAGACTTTTTTGTAACAGCTGCGGCCTGTCACAGAGGAAGGGGGGGGTATATATTAACGCATCCTCAGCTCAGTGCTTTGTGCAGGGGAACATTATTCAACAGACTGCAGATAGAAAGAGGTCAAAGCCAATGTTCTTGTGTAAGAAAATTCACTCATGGGACTGCATTAATTGGAAGCAGCAGCCCTCCTGCCTCAATTGACTATGCCTCTTCATATGGGCCAAAAATGTTAAAGGAACATTAGAAGGTTAGAAGGTACATCGGTAACTATTAGAAAGGTTAGGATAGGTAGCCAAAAGGGAGGACTTCCCTTCCACTTCTGATAGCATTCTACTTTGTGTTGAGTGACCAACCTTTGTAAAGATGCTTTTTTCTGTATAAACTGTATAGATGAGATTTAGTTCAATTGTATATGTAAGTGAGACCAGCACCAATGCAGATGGAGTCAGTATTGGTATTAATAACACTAGTACAGATGTCAATAGAAAAGGTATTTGTGAGGCATGACAGGAAGTAGCATTAAAATTGATAGGTGAATTGATACATATTGTAGGTAATATGATTAGGGTAGGGCAATTATACTTCCCACTTATATAGGCTAACTGTCTTGTTTTGTCCTACTACCACAGTTAACTGGTTAGTCTTGGTATCAAACTAACAAAATCAAACACATGAAGTACAGAGGCTTGTGAAACTAGAAACAGAAAGGGGCTCTAGGTTTAAGTATACCTAAAACAAACATCCGAAAAAGTAAAAGAAACTGGCATCCTATGTTACTAGCAGTTTAGTACTATGTATATAAACTCAGCCTGGGAAAACCTTATTCTACCAACTGAAAATACATAAAACAAACAGAAAAACCCGCGCTCACTATTGAAGCACAATGTAGGTAATGAATAGTAAAACGAAATAATGAGTAATAACAATATATAAGAAAATGAAAAAAGGCAGCACGCATAAAACAACAGATCTAGGATTGTCCAAAGGTATATTAAAGCAACATATGCAGCGCCATAGGTAAAAGTGGGGTAGATATAGGTATTAGTCCTTCAATTAGTGTTGAGATTCATACACTCTTGCAACAGCTATCCTTGAAACAACTGTGATGTAGTAAGGAAATAGATGGAAGCTTACCAGATGTTGGTAAAAAATACGCAGTGCTTGAAATCATCAACCAGGTGGTTGCTCATCCGGTCCACTGGTAACAAGGGGGGGCCTCAATCCAAGGGCGACCTCGGGAGTAGTTGGAGGATGGTCCTGGGTCCTGGTGGTCTGCTCCTCCTGGGATAAAGGAAAAGGAAGGGCTCCTAGGGTTCCTTAGGTCTCACGTCCAGAAGGTATTCCAGTATTCAATGTGCATGGGTAAGGAAGAAAAATCCACAATCGTGTGATACCATTTAAAAGGTTTATTACGGTTAAGGGTTAAAATATACTCACATATTCACAGTATCAAAAGAGCTCATAAAAAATTTGGCAGGAGATGGAGGAAACCGATGCGTTTCGGCTCAAAAGGCCGTCATCTGGGGTGTTCCCCCTCCTGCCAGAACGTGCCATTTATAGTAACAGATCAAAAACACAAATTACCCCCTGTAGGGGGCCGCAAAAACGGAAGTCACATTGTGCCTGGACCTAATTATAAGTACGTGGAAAAAAGGAAAGGAAATATATAAAATATCGGGTCTAGCCCAAATAAAAGATGTTATATATAGGGAATGTAAAACTGGAAAAAAATGTAAGAGACAAGACCTTATAATATCGAAAAAAGTTTAACTCCGCACCTTGTGTGCGGTAACCGCGGTAAAACTGCGGGTGTTACACTGAAGGCAAAAACGCCGGGGGATGTCCCCCATTAAACACAAAAACTAGACAATGATATTTACCGTGCAAGACCGTCCTCCCCCTTGTGGGGTCTACTGCCGGAAAACTCGGCTTTGCGTAGCCAAAGGAGGTAGAGGACGGTTTAAAAAATACTCGAGAAAACTATGACACTTATACACTCATATAAAATTGGGAATTGGCATTATTTGGAAAATTTACCATAGTGTGCTAACACCTAAAAAGAAGGAATGGGTACGTGTAACTTATGACCTTATGGAAGACCTGCACTCTGGATTCCTTGGGATCC
>BLSH010025164.1:277010-300944 GCA_018402905.1 Glandirana rugosa | reverse complement strand
CCAATCAGATTTCTTCAACTTATCGCTTTCTTGACATAAAAAGGTTACACTTCATTTTAGGAAGACTGTTGTATCTTAGACCTTTGTAAAGTATAACCTATTTTTATCAACACCATAAATTAAGATCTCTGAAATGTTTTAGGGAGTGTTAGGCCCCTTTCACACACACGGACCGTTTGTCCGTTTTTCATCCATCCATTGATGGATGAAAAACGGACATCAATGCATCTCTATGGAAAAACGGATGACAACTGATGATCATGTATTTGCATCAGTTTTCATCCGCTTCAGTCAGCATCCGTTTTTTTGAACGGATGAAAGTCCTATTTTTCATCCGTCCAAAAAACGGATCGGACGAAAAACGGATGTAAACGGACGAATGGTCAGTTTTTCATCCGTTTTTGCATTGGTAGTGAATGTAAAAAAAAACTGATGAAAAACTGATGACCACAGATAAAAAAACTGATGAAAAACTGATGTAAACTGATGAAAAAACTGATGAAAAACTGATGGATACTTCATCCGTTTTGACGTGACTGAACGGATGAAATGAACTGTCCGTGTGTGTGAAAGGACCCTTAAAGTGGTTCTAAAGACTTAAGGTTTTTTACCTTATTATCTATTAAGCAGTGGGTAGGGCAGGGCCGAGGGCCGTATAACATGTTCGTTATTTTAAAAAATATATTTCCTTTAGAATAACATTTACTTGTTACTAAACCCAGGACCCAGGATTCGCTATAGCTGGTTTTCCCCAGTACACAGAACACGGAAATGCAAATATAAACTGTTAAATACCTTTTCTCATCAGCAGTATATAGCAGTCTTGTGACTTTTATTAGTGTCCAGTCGAGCACTGGTTAAAGCTTGTAGGAGGAGTTTTCATTTTCCTCTGGCTGTCCTATGAGGCTGCATGGCCCCTGACTTTCTGTGTGGACAGTGCTGATTGGCCCTGTGCTGATCACATGCATCCTCCCAAAAAAAAAACTCTTTAGCAATACACACCAAATGTGTGGAGAGTGCCTCCAATGCTCTGTTCTATCAGCGGATGGTTTGGGGACAGTGGAAGAAGGGGGGATCAGACAATACAGGATCAAACAGCCTTTTTACACATTGCGGAGAATTAACCCCTTACTTTCCACAGTATAACAAGCATGCTTTACTGCATATACAGACTAATTTTACTGTTGTGGGTTTAGTAACACTTTAAAGGTAATAGATATAATATGAATTTCAATGTTTTTGTGAAAAAAACTATTGATGCGTTTAATGTTAATACTAGTGTTCGTGTTTGCTCTTTTTTGCTTATGTAGAAAGTTTATTGAGCCAAAGATAACATAGCAAGCTGAGCTAATGCCTATGGTAAAATTTTACATACGTAGCAATTATAGTATATGTATTGATATCGGTAAGCCAAAAACACAAAAAAGGAAATTGTGTAATCCTAAAAGACTTACTTGTTTTTGAACTTATGCACATGAATGTGCATTATAGGTCGGATAAAACAAAAAAACCTCATTCTTTTTAATTAAATTCTTCTGTGTTTTTGTTGGATTTTTTTTAAATTGTGGAGTCTGTTCCTTGGGTCATTATCAATGTGAGATGCTGAGGAACCAAAAGCTACAATATATGCTCCATTCGAATGCAGTAGATAACATCCCTGGGCCTTATGTATCAAAATGTAAGTGTTAAGCCTCTTACACACGATGCGATTTTCAGATGACAAAATGTCCGTTTTTTGTTGGATGCTTGTCTCATGTGGAAAGTGAACAGCGTACTAACAATACGAACATTTTTGTATGACTGAATTCAACATCAGAAGTGATGTAATGTGTTGAATAGCTTTGTATGTATTTTTTCGTTTCTGAGCATGCGTAGTAATGATCGTATGACTTTTTTCGTTCAAAAACTGTGCTAATGAAACAAAAATCAGACATTAAGTTGCTGTATGAAAAAAAATGTTCTAGTCTGCACAACCAGCTTTTGTCTTACAAAGCAAAATCGGCTGTCAAAAGGAGCATACTAATGGTAAGAATTTCGGACGGTCATCCGACGAACAAAAAATCCCGTCCTTAACCACTTCAGCCCCGGAGGGATTTCACACTTTAGGACCAGAGCACTTTTTGCGATTCGGCACTGTGTCGCTTTAACTGACAATTGCGCGGCCGTGCGACATTGTACCCCAACAACATTTGCGTCCTTTTTTCCTCACAAATAGAGCTTTCTTTTGGTGGTATTTGATCCTCTCTGCATCGTTTCTGATCGCCACTATAAATAAAAAAAGAGCGACAATTTTGCAAAAAAAACTGTTTTTCTTACTTTTTGCTAAAATACAAATCCAAAAAAATATATTAAAAAACATTTTTTTTCATCAGTTTTGGCCAATTTATATTCTTCCTCATATTTTTGGTTAAAAAAAATCGCAATCAGCGTTTATTGATTGGTTTGCACAAAAGTTGCCGCGTTTACGGGTTTTTATTTTTTTTTATTTTTTACTAGTAATGGCAGTGATCTGGGATTTTTAGCGGTACTACGATATTGCAGCGGACATGTCGGACCATTTTGACACTTTTTTGGGACCATTGGCATTTATACAGCGATCAGTGCTATAAAAATACACTGATTACTGTGTAAATGCCATTGGCAGTGAAAGGGTTAACCTTCAGGGGGCGTTCTAAGGGCTAACTGTGTTCTCTGGGTGTGTTCTAACTGTATGTGGGCTGGGCTGGCAGGGGGAGGGGAGTGATCACGGATTCCATATACAGGAAGCCTGTGATCACAGCCCTTCCCCCTCTATGAGAACGGAGATCCGTGTTTACTTACACGGACCTCTGTTCTTTCACTGCGGGGGGGGGGGCATTGTGGGTAGCCAGCGGCGATCGAGTTCACCGTACCCGCTCCCTGGCCCTCTCCGGACACAGTCAGCACACGAGCGCGCCTCCGGCGGTGCACGTGCGCTCACAATGCTAGTTATCGCGGCCGTCATCAGGTGACGGCGGTTCACGATAACGAGCCATCTTGCCACCGTCATGCTGCGGCGGGAGGTCGGCAAGTGGTTAATGTACACGGGATGTTTTAAAACCTCTCCTGAACGATTTAACTGGACAGATATTAACCAACATTTAAAAACGTCTGTTTTGCCACGTTAACATGCCACGTTTGCGTCTAGAAGTGTTTTTTTTTTTCTCAAATAGTCAACAATGTATCTCCATTAAAAACGCTTGTAAACAAAGCAAGTTACCAAGTTTACGCACGTTTACAAGCTGTTGCAGGCATTTGGCGTTTCAAATGCCTCTGAATATCCGTCCTGAATGCATTTTTATTGCTTTCCAAAAAATGCTTCTAAACTCAACTGCCTAGAAACCATTATAAATGACCCTGTGTAAATGTGCTGATAAGATAACAGAGGAGAGAGAGTTGAGGGGCAGCTGGAAAAAACGCACAACTTCTCCTAGAGGTCAGTTTACCAGCAGCAGTGTACATGAAGCTTTAGTAAGTGTGAACTTGTAAATTAGTAGTCAATAATAGCAATATACCAGCACAATGGTTTGTAAATATGCTTTGACCAGGTCTAAGACACCTGAGCAATTTTCTGCTTGAAGCTCTAAAACATTCGACAAGCCAAATCTCATTTATTTTAATGATTCCTGTTCATATTTGAGCGTTCTGTCGCCTGCCGCTCAAAAAAGGCAGATTACAAGCAGTTTTGGTCCCATAAATTTCAATGGAAATGTCTGACTTGAGTGTTTTACAAGTGTTTTCTGTTCAAATAGCAGCTCGCCACCCCAAACTTCCTCTCCCTTTCCTCCCCTTAGTACTTTCTATTGGCTAAACAAAAATGTCTGAAGCTGTAAAACGCTTGTAATACACTTCTGAAATGCTTTAAAATGCTTGTAAAAAGCTGCAAACACACTTTAAAAAAATGCCCAAAAAACGCCAGTAAATCGCTATGCTCAGGTGTAAATGAAACCCATGATTTGTTCTTGCATGAAGAAGACAAATCTTACAAACAATATGATACATTTGTTGCAAAAATATGAAGAATTGTGCTTTTTTTTTTGTTGTATCCATGTTTCCATGAATTCCAGTACATAGATGCACAAATAAATCTATATTCTGCTGCTAGGTTTGGTGCTTGTATTCAAAGCGATTGTATAGTGGTTTGATCCTATATTAGAGGGCGGCTTGCCAGATTTCCATCAAACAAATAAAGCTTCAAACCAAGCTGCTCTGCTGTAAAGTCGCTCACCCACAGTGCACTGGAACATCTTTGTTATGTTCATAGTTTATATGACAACAAATGAAAATCTCATAAATGTAAAACAGCTGAAATAAAACTGAACAAAAACTTAACCTAAAAGTACTAAACAATGAACTATATTACATTTTGATAGCATAGGAACATTAAGTGAGAAAAAAAGGAAAAAGTTATTTTCCTTTAAAAATAAGGTGTATGTAAAGCCAAAAATGTTTGTTTAACCACTTCAGCCCCCGAAAGGTTTACCCCCTTCGGCACTGCATCGCTTTAGCTGACAATTGCGCGGTCGTGCGACATTGTACTCAAACAAAATTGACGTCTTTTTTTTCCCACAAATAGAACTTTCTTTTGGTGGTATTTGATCACCTCTGAGGTTTTTATTTTTTGCGCTATAAACAAAAAAAAAGTTGTAAAATTTTTTTGAAAAAAAAACAATATTTTTTACTTTTCGCTATAATAAATATAAAAAAAAAATAATAATTTATTTTTCAGATTAGAGCGATATGTATTCTTCTACATATTTTTTGGTAAAATAAAATCAAAATGGGTGTATATTGATCTGGTTGCACAAAAGTTATCGCGTCTAAAAACTATGGGAATAGATTTATGGCATTTTCATTTATTTATTGTTTTATGGCAGCGATCTGCAATTTTTATCAGGGCTGCAACATTGCGGTGGACAGAACAGACACCTTTTTGGGACCAATGACATTTATACAGCGATCAGAGCTAAAGATAGCCACTGATTACTGTATAAATGTCACTGGCAGGGAAGGGGTTTAACTGTAGGGGTTGATCAAGGAGTTAAGTTTGTTCCCTCACCGTGTTCTAACTGTGTGGGGGCTGGGCTGGCAGGGGTATGACAGATCTAACTGTTCCTGATTACTGGGAACAATAGATCTGTCATATGTCTCCTGACAAAATGGAGATCCGCCGTGTTTACAATGGCAGATCTCCGTTCTGCCTCTGTAACAGGCGATTGCGGGTCACCGGTGGACATCAAGCCCCACCGACCCGCGGGCACACTCAAGCAGTGATTCACACAGCAGTGCTAACCTGCCGCCGTATTATGACAGTGGCTGGTTGGCAACTGGTTAAGAACCGTACACCTGTTTTTCGTCCATTCCGTTTTTTTAATGGAACAAAAATAGGGCTTTGATCCGTTTCAGAAACAAGATGTTGACGGATGCAGATGTAAACTGATGTAAATGGATGATCATCCACTTACATACGTTTTTTCATAGGGATGCATTGATGTCCTTTTTTCATCCGTCAACGGATGGATGAAAAATGCACAAACGGCCCACATGTATGAAAGGGGCCTTAGACAGTTGTCACAACACAACAACAACACACCAGGTGTCCCCATTAGAGGACTTTCACTCACCTAAAGCTCTGGTGATAGCTCAAAATTTCTGACTTTCCCCTCACTTTCTGTCTCAGTGACAATGGTCGCCAGGACAATTAAAGGGGTGAGTCTCCCCAGTGAACATACAGGCAGTAATACAAACTTTACAAAGGGCTTAATCCCTCCCCCCCCCACTCTATTCAAAACTTAAAAATAATATACTATATGAACTTATATACCCTTAATCAGTGGCGGATGCTCCATTAGGGGCACAGAGGCGCCGCCCCCCTAATCCATGCGCCTGTCCCCTAATCTACATGCAGGGCACCAGATGCATGGATTTCAATAAGGTTGTATTAAGCACATGATTAGAGCCTAAGGCTCTAATTGGCTTCAAAAAAGGGTGTGCTCGGGCGCAGAGCATTGCACCCTGAGCCCACCCAGTTGTGTGACCATTGGGAAATAATATTCGTTATTGTCTTCCTGCCTCTCCTCCTGGCCAATCAGGAAGCTGGTCTTAAGACCCAATTGGCCAAGAGGAGAAGACACCGTATTGGCCAGGAGCAGGGGGGGGAGGCGCCAAGGAGGAGACTCAGGGGGAAGCTGCCCGTGACCTGGATGGGGTAAGTGTGGGGCTGATGGACAGACAGGCAAGTGGGGGGTGTGTTCGTCGATCGACCAAGCAAAAGGGGGGTGGGTTTTTTTGACTGACCGAATGAACAGGGGGGAAGTCGGGTGGTTTGTTTGCGCCCCCCCAAAATAGAGCACCAGCTGCCACTACTTTTAATGCAGCAATAGAAGACAGATGTCACTGAGTATTTAATTCTATAAGTAACCCGCTTCCTATAGCTTGACAACTGTTTGTGGATGATAAAATTGGCCTATGTACAGCTGTAATAAAATTGCTCTAAGATCGGAGCACATTTCCTACAGAGAAGAATAACTGTGAAGGAAATGTTCTCCAAGAAATGAAATGCATCCTTTATTATGGGTATTTTAAAATATAGGAAATATTTTCTGTTCAATAATAAAGGTTTTCATTTCATAAAAATTATATGGGGAACAGCTAGCCCTCTTTCTATTGATGCTGCATGACATTTGTTTTATGACTTGGTTTGTAAAAGGCAAATGAGTCATGTCTTCCTTTATATTACAGAGAACATTTTGCACGCTATCAAGCTCTTATTTTGTACCTTGATTGGGTGTATGCTTTTTGGTATATTAGATTTCCTAACTTCATATTTCTATTGTGACTCCATAAAATTTAATAGCAGACTTCTTTTGTGTGCTGGTGTGCTGAAGGGATGGAAAGTGAATGCACAGGAGTCCAATATGTTTTCAGCCACATCTCACAGCAGGAACCGTAGAGCCAACTTTTACGCCCTTGGACATTGTCCTTTATTCAGTAACAAGAGTATTCCATTTCCAGGAATTTTGTATTTTTAATCTTGTATGGAAAATTTACAGTTGTATTTTGGATGCATCCATAGTCTGGTTTGCAGCAGATGCTAAACGATTTTGGAAATATTTTATGGTTAGAAATAAAGACAGAAAAGTAACAGGGGCGAAACATCACTATGCTTTTCAATTTGCATTACTTGGTGCAAAAAAGGTGAACTCTGAGCCTCAGACCTAATTTTTACTTTGTTATTCAGTTGTTTCCTACATGTTCCAGAGAAAAAACAGACCTTATTTAAAACCAAAAGTCAATATCCAATAACTATATTTGGTTACTATTGTTGGCTTCATCTTTTTAAATATCTAAACATTTGACATAACATGGGAAACGGCAACACTAAAGAGTGTTGTTGGGTGGTTTGATAACATGGAAAGAGAGGGGGGCACTTGAGCATGCTTGCTCCCGAGCTCCACCCAGTGTGAACATAAGACACACAGACCGGGGCTTGGCCCCACCCCCTGCTCCCTTGTCACTGGCTTTGAATGACAGCAGAGGGAGCCATTGTACCAAAACCTGTTTCCTGCTCTCGAAGATCTGGCCTCACACGGATGCTGGTCTAAACCCTTGGCTTAATATATTGGGATAAGTGACACCTTGCTGCCCTCAGAGGACTGGGGACGTCCCGAACCACTGAACTAAAAACACAAACAAAAGGGCGCACTGGCCTAGTGCATTATCCTCAATCAATAATTTATTATAAAAAGAGAATAGTACTCACAAACAAAACTCTTGGTTACAGCATATCAAGATAAAAACAGCTTCACGTCCATGGTATCACATGCCAGACGACCACTGTCCTAAGTGAACTGGTTGACGCGTTTCGAGGTCATATCACTTCCTCAGAGCCAGAAGTGATTGAGGATAATGCGCTAGGCCGGTGTGCCCTTTTGTTTGTGTTTTTATTTCAAGGGAGCCATTGTACCTGAGCCAATAAGGAGGGAGAAAAATGGGAGAACCTCGGCTCTTGTGCACATCGCTGGCTCATGATTGGGCTCAGGTATGTATTTAGGGTGGCTGCGGGGGTAGCTGCATACAGAATGTTTATTTTACCTTACTGTATAGAATGCAGTAAGGTAAAAAAACCTTTTGCCTTTACAATCACGTTACCTGTAAATGAGCGACTTCACTCACATCAGCGTGTCAAGTCATACCCAATATATGTTGAACATTTGTTTTTTACCTACACACACACACACACATGCTTGTTTTCAAATGTGTGTGCTAGGTAGAGTTGAGTGAACACCTGGATGTTCGGGTTCGGTGGGTTCGGCCGAACTTCGCGGAAAAGTTTGGGTTCGATACCGAACCTGACCCGAACTTTACTCCGAACCCCATTGAAGTCAATGGGGACCCAAACTTTTCGGCACAAAAATGACTGTAAAAAAGTCCTGGAAAGTGCTAGAGGGCTGTAAAAGGAAGAAAAATTATTTTAGAACAATAATCTGTCCCTTACAGCAACAGCAGGAACCTGATCCTACAGAACTAGAAGATGATTTTAGAACAATAATCTGTCCCTTTATGCAGTAGACTCTACCTAGTCCAGTCAGATCGTTCTGTAATGCAGGATGAGATCTGCAATCTGTCCCTAAAAGCAGTAGTAGTAGTAATCTCTACCTAGTCCACAATCAGATCAATGAGATGTTATTAATATTATATCTGCAATCTGTCCCTCACAGCGCTGGCAGCATCCTCTTCCCAGCACTATCCTGAGAGCATGTGACATGCAGCACTACGTGACTCCAGCTTATACAGAGGCTGGGTCACATGATGCACTGGCCAATCACAGCCATGCCATTAGTAGGCATGGCTGTGATGGCTTCTAAGGGCAAACCAGTGAAACGCTTGTTGATTGGCTGCCCTGCAGCTATTCAACACGCGTAATCAAATACCCGAACCCAGAACCCAAACCCAAACTTTTTTTACAAATGTCCGGGTGCAGGTTACGGACACCCCAAAGTTCGGTACGGACCCGAACTTTGCAGTTCGGGTTCGCTCAACTCTAGTGCTAGGTGATGGAGTTCTTTAAAATGCATTTGTTTTTTTTACAATGTTAACATTTTATTTATTTTTACCTTTAATAAGTAACTCCACTTTTGTTGAAACAAAAAATAAAATAAAAACAATCCCCTCTGGGTGATCAATGTACATTTCAGGGATTTTAGCAAACTTTGTTTTCTGCAGAATGCATCTGAATGAGAGTGACATTTTCATTATTAATCAGCTGCAGTTTCTAATGAAGAAAATGCAGGGTCTGCATCCCTTTAGAAGTGACTAGCCCTTTGGGAGAATCTCACCAAAAACTATTTTTTTTTGCAGAGGATACAAAAAAAGAACAACAAAACAACTCCAGGTTGCCATATTGCATTGAATTTTACACCACTGCAGACTGAAAAGGAAAGATAATCTTTATTAACATTCAATTAGAATATGGCTTGTGTAGCAATTGTATATGCTATCTTTTTTATTTTTAACTTGCTATTTTTCCTCCAAAAGTGGAGTTACCCTTTAACTTTATTACTATCACAAAGGGGCTAACAAGCCCCCTACAGTATAGCATTGGGCAGGAGATAGGAACTCTTTATGAAGACATCATGAGTCTGTTAGAACCCTAATGTCTCTCATGTCCACTGCTCAAGCAGGCTGAGCAAATGATTGTGCTTGATTAGCTGGCTTTTCGGAAGGATTTTGACAGCTCAGAATCTGGAAATCCTTAGAGTTGAGCCTTCCTGGGGTCCCTGGGTGAGAGAGCCTGGAACCAATGAGAGGTTCACAGTTTAATAGTGGCATTTGATGGCACCCCATGTAAAAAGAAGAAGGGAATATATTCTACAACATGTAGATGATTCTCCTTTTAATGCAACTTCAAAGGCAAAATGGAAAAAACACCATTACTTTAAATTATATGCTAAGGAGATGCCTACAAGCTGTGTGTGTGGTGTCACAGAACAGCACGATTTTCACTGACACGATATTCTAGCATCACTTGGATGGATTTGGATGGGTAATTTATTTTTTGTAACTTTCATTTAGAGTGGTATCAATACGTCAGCAGCTCTCCAATCTGATTCATTATCAATATCCAGCTGTAATAGGCTTGAATTGAACCGGTCACATCTGCTACTTTTGCTTAAGTTTACTTAAAGCGGAGCTCCACCCAAAAGGAAAGCTCCACTTGTTTGCTTCCTTCCCCCCTCTGCTGCAACATTTGGCACATTTTGGGGGGAGCGGGTACCTGGTTTTGACAGGTACCCACTCCCACTTCCGGGTGACTTCACCGCGGTAAAGTCACCCAGAAGTTCGGCCCCTCTTCTCCTTCCCCTGCTGCCTGGACATTCATGCACAGTTGGTAGCAGTTTCTCTTACGAGAAATGATGGTAACAGCACCAAAGAGCTAATTGAAAAATCGGCTGGGGTGAAGACGCTGTAGATGCTGATATTTAGCTGCTGACTTTTTCATTTTTTTCTGAAGGAGCCTGGAGCTCCTCTTTAACCACTTCAGCCCCAGAAGGATTTCCCATGTTAGTCCCAGAGCACTTTTTGCGATTCGGTACTGCGTCGCTTTAACTGACAATTGAGCGGCCGTGCGATTTTGTACCTAAATGAAATTTGCTTCCTTTTTTTCCCACAAATAAAGCTTTCTTTTGGTGGTATTTTATCACCTCTGTATCATTTCTGATCACCGCTATAAACAAAAAAAGAGCATCAATTTTGCAAAAAAAACAATATTTCTTAATTTTTGCTAAAATACAAATCCAAAAAAATATATAAAAAACAAATTTATTCATCGGTTTTGGCCGATTTATATTCTTTTTGATATTTTTGGTAAAAAAGATCACAATCAGCATTTATTGATTGGTTTGCCCAAAAGTTTCCGCGTTTACAAACCATGAGAAATCATTTCTGGCATTTTTACAAATTTTATTTTACTAGTAATGGCGATTTTTATCGGGACTGTGATATTGGGGCGGACATGTCGGACATTTTTGACACTTTTTTGGGACCAATGACATTTATACAGCGATCAGAAATTTAAATATCCGCTGATTACTGTATAAATGTCATTGGCAGTGAAGGAGTTAACCTGCAGGGGGCAATGAAGGTGTCAACTGTGTTCCCTGGGAGTGTTCTAACTGTGAGGGGGTTGGGCTACCATGGGCATAAGAGATCTAACTGATGCCAGTGACAAGGATCAGTAGATCTTTTAACTGCCCACTGACAGAGCAGGGAACCGCAATGTTTACATCGGCGGTTCCCTGTTCTTTCTCTCTGCCAGGTCATCACCGCTCGCCGGCGGACATCGGGTCTGCCCCAGCCACGGGCATACTCCTGCAGAGTGCAGCAAGCCGCCACTTATGGATGTAGATTTTGCGTAATAGAGCCACATTGCAGCAGTAAATGTATATGATCTGGTATGGAACTGGTTAAATAAACCTAATGCTTCAATTTTGTATAAAATAGCCAGAGGCAAAACAGTATAATAGTACAGTTTGTGAACATCTTTCATGCAGTACCATACTGCATTGTGTTATAAGCTTGATAACATTTCAAAAAAGAGTGCACAAAAACACTGCCAAACCAAAACCAGGCATTCAGGATTGGAATACGCTATGACAGGTGAGGAAAGGGGTTATAGGGCCATGTTAAGGGTGGGTCAGGTGGAGACTTGAATCCCTGCATAATTCTCAGATGGTGACAGCAATGTCACCCTCAAGAACACAGAACAGCCACACTCTTTTATTGTCCTCATGTCCTCATGCCCCCTTTATCTCCCTCTATTGGTGAAAAGCAACTACCTTGCCATTTTTTTAATGTTAGTATGTGAAGCTGAATTAAGCAATTTCAGTTTTTCTTTTGTGAGTCTGACCCAAAGTGAGAAGCAAAGGTTCTGTACATGGATGAAAAATGGACAGCAATGCCCTCCTATGGACAAACAGATGTAAACCGATAATTATCTTTTTATAGCCCTTTACATCCAGACCCTTTCAGATCTGTTTATTTAACCACTTCAATACAGGACGTTTATACCCCCTTCCTGCCCAGACCAATTTTCAGCTTTCAGCACTATCACACTTTGAATCTCAATTACTCTCTCATGCTACACTGTATCCAAACAAAATTTGTATCATTTTTGTCTCACAAATAGAGCTTTCTTTTGGTGGTATTTAATCGCCACTGTTTTTTTTTTTTTTTTTTTTTCAATATAAGCAAAAAAAGAGCAAACATTTTGAAAAAAAAAACCACTTTTTTTAGTTTCTATTTAACAATTTTGCAAAAAAGTAATTTTTCTTCATAAATTTGGGCCAAAATTTATACTGCTACCTATCTTTGGTAAAAATAACCCAAATTAGTGTATATTATTTAGTCTCTGCGAAAGTTATAGAGTCTACAATCTAGTGTGCAAATCATTGAAAATTGATCACACCTGATGTACTGACGGCCTATTTCATTTTGTGAGACACTAACAAGCCAGTAAAGTACAAATACTAATACAAATATTTAGTAAGAGGCATGGGGAATTTTTTGAAATTGTTTCCCAAGATTCTTTGCAAAATGAAGATTTTTTTTTTTTTTTTCACACAAAATTGTCATAACAACAAGTTATTTCTTACACACCGCATATGCATACTTGCAATGACACCCCAAAATACATTTTGCTACTCCTCCTGAGTATGGCGATACCACATGTGTGAGACTTTTACACAGCCTGGCCACATACCGAGCTTAACATTGAAGTAGCACCTTTTGGCGATCTATGAGCATAAATTACACATCTCAGTTCTATGAGGCATAATGAGTCTTTTGAGTGGTTCATTTTTTTCCAGAAGTTTTTGGAAAATGTGGAAAAAAAATGAAAACGCATTTCTTTTTAAACAAAGTTGACAATTTATAAGATATTTCCAACACATAGCATGTACATAGCAAAAATTGCACCCCAAAATACATTCTGCTACTCCTTCTGAGTATGGCGATACCACATGTGTGAGACTTTTACACAGTCTGGCCACATACCGAGGCTTAACATTGAAGTAGCACCTTTAGGCGTTCTACGAGCATAAATTACACATCTCATTTCTCAACCACCTAGTACACTTTTGAAGGCCCTGGAGCACCAAAACAATGGAACTGCCCACAAAATGACCCCATTTTGGGAAGCTAACACCCCAACCTATAATCTATGAGGCATAATGAGTCTTTTGAACATATAATTTTTTTTTAGAAGTTTTTGGAAAATGTGGAAAAAAAATGAAAAAGCATTTTTTTTACACAAAGTTGTCCATTTATAAGATATTTCCAACACATAGCATGTACATAGCAAAAATGACACCCCAAAATACATTCTGCTACTCCTCCTGAGTATGGCGATGCCACATGTGTGAGACGTTTACACAGCCTGGACACATACAGAGGCCCAACATCCATCTCCAGGTGTTCTAGGGACATAAATTACACACATAAATTCCTGTCAACCTATCACATTGTTGAAGGCCCTTCATATTTCTAACACATAGCATGTACAGTACATACAAATTACAAACCAAAATACATTCTGCTGAGCAAAGGGTAAGAAAAGATTACCTGCACTTTTAGTAGTGCAGTGGTCAACAGAGGAGAGCATCGGTCCTGGCAGCAGGCAGGAACGTGGACAAGCACAGCAAAACAGGCAGCCTCAGGATTACTGTCCATAGTAGCCAGTAGAGATATTGGCAAAGCATTGGTCCAGGTAGCAGGCAGGGATGTGGTCAGCAGCAGCAAAATGTTTGTTCATGCAGCAGGCAGGAATACTGTCCATAGCACAGGCAGCAGGCAGAGATACAGCAGGCAGAGTACAGCCAAAAGTATTGGGTCCAGGCAGCAGGCACATGGTCCATAAAAATTCCTGGGTCAGTGCAGGCAGAGATATTGTCAGTACAGCCAAAGTATCTGTCCGGGCAGTAGGCAGGACCATCAAGCTTAGGGCCTCGGTCAAGAAAGAATAGGGGCAGGGGTAGAGGCTTCTCCCACCCAAATCGCTTTTGAAGCCTCCGGACACCAGACCCTGTTCTGGGAATTGCAAAACAAAGAGAAAACCAATAACTGTTTTTCTCAAATCAGAGCATCATTCTGGAGCCCCTCACATATGTGAGACCCCTGTGTAGCAGGGTGAAAGATCAGTCCAAGGGGCAGGCAAAAACATGGTCAACAGGCCGAGGTAAGTGCAGGTAAAAGGCAGAAATAGACGGTAGGCAGAGGCATAGTCGATACAGTCCAGGGTCAGTTCACGTGAAAAGCAGAAATATGGCGGATAAACAATGCAGACGGCAGGCAGAGGCATAGTCCATAAACAGGCCAGGGTCAGTTCACATGGAAGGCAGTGGTATGGTTGGTCCAGGGAAATAATCAGCACAGGAATTAAAAATTGGAAAATGGCAGTATATTTGAAATATTATTGAAATACTAATAATTTACAAGAGTATGAAAGCATTTGAATCATTGTCCAACGCAAAGGCCAGGATTGGAGGAACATTGGGGACAATAGAAACTTGTGTCTTTCCTAACTCCTCTTTTTCTGCACACCCAACATCTTTTTTGGCGTCTTCTTCCAGTTGTAGATGGGGGAATATGTTCAGGAAAATGGCGCTCATGCAGTCTGCTGAGACAATCGGTGCGAATGATTTCTGGGGGGGATCCTTGTGGATATATCAGGGCAGTAATGATGTCTTGAATGAAATTTAGGAAGGAGTTGGGTCATTCTGTTGATTTCCGGTAGGTGACGTAAGCATTGTACATGGCCATGTGAAAAATGTAAACCGCAACTTTTTTGTACCAGAAGATGGATTTTCTAGTTGGTAGATAGGGCTGCAACATCTGGTCATTTAAATCCACCCCCCCCCCCATGAATTTATTATACTCGTGGATACAATGTGGTTTTTCAACAGGACACTGTCTTCTTAGAAGTTCCACTGAGGTAGCATCGTGGATTGTGGACATGATGTACACGTCTTTCTTATCCCTCCACTTCACAGCCAATACTTCCTCGTTCCTGAGGCTTGCTGATTGCCCCCTTTGCAAATTTGTGGTGATTAGACTCTGTGGGAAGCCCTTTCTGTTTTTTCTTGCAGTACCGCAGGCCAAACTATCCTCCCGATATAGGTGGTGGAAAAGGGGCAAACTTGTGTAATAGTTGTCCATGTAAATATGATATCCTTTCTTGAAGTGTGGGTAAGCCAATTCCCAGACAATCTTCCCGCTTACTCCCAGGTACGATGGACAATCAGGGGGCTGCAGATGGGAGTCTTTGCCTTCGTATATACGAAAGGCGTGCACATATCCCGTGGAACTTTCACAAAGCTTATTGAGCTTTACTCCATACCTGGCCCTCTTACTGGGGATGTACTGCTTCATACCCAGGCGACCTGTGAAATGGACCAGGGATTTGTCCACGGAAATATTTTGTTCAGGGATAAAGAGTTCAGCAAAACTTTTAGAAAAGAAATCAATTAGGGGGCGAATTTTAAATAATCTATCAAAGTCGGGTTGATTTGGGGGGGGCACTGCGAGTTATTGCTGAAATGCAGGAACCGCATTATCATGTCATAACGGGACCTGGTCATGACAGATGAAAAAAATTGGCATATGGTGGACGGGGTCGGTCGACCAATATGCGTGCAGTTCGTTTTTCTTTGTAATCCCCATGTTGAAGGTAAGGCCAAAAAATATTTTAAGCTCCTGCATGGTTAGGGGGTCTTCATTCAAAAGGACGGGCAAAGAAAGAGTTGGGGTTGTTCCGAATGTGTTGTTGGGCATAAAGGTTTGTCTGGTCCATGATGGTTTGCAATAGCTCATTAGGAAAAAATAGGTTAAAAAAATAAATTTCGGAAAAACCTTCCGTGTTGGCCTGCACACCTCGCTGTGCTGTAAAAGGGGATTGTGGGTGACCCTGTGCTAGAAGGGAGCCACTGTGGGTTTGCCAAGGAATCTGGAAGCTGGGTTTGGGCCCTAATTCTTTGATGTGGAACTCCAGTGCTTGTACTGGGCCTCTCTTCTGGTCTAGTGCCGTTGGCATTTGCCGATTGGCCCTTAGGGTCTCTGGTGCTGCTGGTAGCTGCCTCGTCTTCAAACTGTCTGAAACTGTTTCTTTTACGACGGACTACTTCCTCCTCAAATTCAGATGATGACACACTTTCTTCGATGAGCTGGTATTTCAAATCAGAACCGTAATCGTAACTGTCACTGGTCGATGAGAGCTCCCCGCTGCTCTTATCGGTCAGGAGTAGAATTTTGTATGCTTCTTCTGCAGTGTATAACCTTTTGGACATGGTGGCTGTATGACAGGTTACACTGGACTGCTCATCGAGTACTCTGATGGACTGACAGGTACTCAGATGGACTGTCAGGTACTTTGATGGACTGGCAGGTGTTCTGATGTGATGATAGGGTACTCAGATGGACTGGCAGGTACTCTGATGGACTGGCAGGTACTCTGATGGACTGACAGGTACTCTGATGGACTGACAGATACGCTGATGGACTGGCGGTTACTCTGATGGACTGGCAGGTACTCTGATGGTATGTCAAGTACTTTGATGGACTGGCAGGTACTCTGATGGTCTGGCAGGTACTCTGATGGACTGACAGGTACTCTGATGGACTGTTGGGTACTCTGATGGAATGGCAGGTACTCTGATGGACTGACGGGTACTCCTATGGTATGGCGGGTACTCTGATGGACTGACAGGTACTCCTATGTTATGGTGGGTACTCTGATGGTATGGCGGGTATTCTGATGGTATGACGGGTACTCTGATGTGATGATAGGGTACTCTGATGTGATGATAGGGTACTCTGATCGACTGACAGGTACTCTGATTGACTGACAGGTACTCTGATGGACTGACAGGTACTCTTTAGGGGGAGTGGGGCACAATCTGGGCACAGTATTATTGATCAAACAAGTATCACTCACAGTTCTCCTCTTCTCCACACACTGGATCGGTGTGTGAGGAGAAGAGCCAGGTAACAGCTCGTTACCTGTGAACTGTTTACATTTATGACCGGCTGTGATTGGACACAGCCGGTCATGTGGTAAAGAGCCATTTCATTGGCTCATTTACCCTGATCGGGGACGGGCTGTGTCCAAGGGACAAGCCTCGTCCCCGACCGTCGCGTTGCGTGTCCCCAGGGACGCGCACGAGCTGCGGCCATGTGTGTCAACAAAGTGGCCAGCTGTGATTAGACACAGCGGGTCACGTGGTAAAGAGCCAAATCTATTGGCTCTTTACCATGATCGGGGGGGACATGACTCCCTGGCACATGATTGATGCGAGATTGCTGCTCTGCGGGTAGCACAGTAGCGGTGAGAAGCGGCCGACGTCATATGACGTCGGCCCGGATCGATGAGCATTTCCTGCCGACGTCATTTTAATATGACTCGGTAGGGAACTAGTTAAAGGGAACCATTTTCTATTTTTGTTTGGTTTAAAAAACAGAAGCTGACCTAAACTGATGTAAACTGACAAACTGGTCTATTTTTGCATCCAATTCAGTATTGGTTTTAGGAGCTGGCACCTGCCGGCATCCTAATAATTATTGACTCTCTGCTGTCAGCAGGGATTCCCACCAGTTATGGCGGAGGGGCCTTGGTGCCGTGCGGCCACATATTTGCGTGCAATATTGCAAAAACAGCTGTGCTGAGAGCGCATGCCCTGCGTGCTCCCGTCACAGTTACCGGTGGTTAACGGAAAACTCCAAATCACTGCTTGCAATTGGGACCTTTCCAATCATCTGAGAGCCGCGATAGCAAATCATTAAGGTCACATGATCATAAACCCTGCCCTGCCTCCCGGCATCCTAAACCCCTTGAAAGCGCCGAGAGGTTTCCGGCTTTAAGCGGTTGACATATGCAAGGCTGTTGAAAAGCTCTGCCTGCACATGAAAAACATGGGGCCTAGAAAAATAATATAAAACCAAGATTGCCGCCATAGCTTTAGCAATGGCCATGGAGACTACAGACCATGTCATACTATATCTTCTAGGTGCCTTTTCTCAAAAATGGAAAATACACTTTAGATTTCTATAGAAAAATATCATTCCCAATGGTTAACTTGTGTGGTGACCTTGAGGGGGGCATGGGGAAGAGGGTGAAGGGGGCAAGCCTACAGTTCACTTGGAGTGTTGGGGGGGATATGTGCTAGGGGGTACGTTAGGATTGGAGAGGACTTGTGCTGCAAGGGAGTTTGGATATGAAATCCATCCCCCTTCACCTACCCAGCACAAGTCTCCCCTCCCAAAGCGCCCCCTAACACATATCCTCTCCACCCCCAAATCATGATGATCATGAAGAGATGCTGGCTGCCACAGAGGGGACGGCCCCAGGCACCATGTAAGAGATGTGGTTCAATTGCCACAGGTACCCAAGCTATTGATACCCTTCCAGGCAAGTTAGTGGAGCCAAGTCTGGACCAGGACACAGGGCTGTTTCACATCATGAATTGCACAGAAACACACTGTGCATTCTGTGCGATTCATTTGTAACCCGGGTGTGGTGCGATTTCAGCCGATTCATTTGAATGGGCTGAAATCACGACAGATCGCACCAAAAGTAGTGAATGCACTACTTTAAAAAATGCACAACAACCATATCGCATGGTATTACTGTACCATAAGAGCAAATGCACTGCATTTGCACCCAGTATTTGGGGTGTTATTGAGTTAACATTGAAACGCACTGCAGATAACAAGCAGATTTGTGCTGGGAACAGAGAAGAATTTACATTGGGAGGAGAAGGATACCTAGAAGAGGTATTTGGGGGGAAGAGGGGTGGTGCTAGGAAGGGAGATTGAGGGGGGGATTTGTGCTGTGAAGGGGAACTGAGGGGTGTGGGGATAAGTGCTAGGATAGGGAAAAAGGGTGAATTGTGTTGGGATTGGGGATTTGGAGAAGGTGGAGGACGACATGTGCTGAGGAAAGGGGAGGAAAACTTGTGTTAGGATGGGGATTTGTTCTGGGAGGGGAAGAGAGGATTTTTACTGGGAGGTTAGTGTGAAAATGAGTGCTTTTTTTTTGTTGAGGGGAAGGAGTATGATTTTTAGCTGAAAGTGTAAAGTGGGGGAGAGTATTGCTTGAAATACTTGGGGGGAATTTTGCCCTTTTCTTACATCTATACTGTGTGTTACACACCCCTGATTCTTGCACTCTTTTTTGTTTTGTACTCCTGACTCTTACTATGCATTACACATTCCTGTTCTCTGCAGTCTATGCATTATGTACTCCTGGACACTGTTCTCTGTGAGTCATGTACTCCTAAACTCAGCACTGACTACAGCCCTCTCCTGATTCTTGAACACATTGCATTACACACCCTGGACCCGTGCACTCTGTGTTATGTATCCTAAACCCAACACTAATTGCATCACTGAGTGCATTGGACATCCCAACCCCTCCTGCTCTATATACACAATACAGTACATTATATACTTCTCACCAAAGAGTTCATTGTCTCAACAGTTGCTGGTTGTTATGCAGTCCCTGACTATTTTAATGAAGCTCTTCTTCATTAAAATTTTTGAAAAACAATTTGAAAAAAAAAACCCCCAATATTTTTTACATTCTGCTATAAAACACATGCAATAAACAAATATAAAAAATCGAATTTATTCTTCAATTTAGGCCAATATGTATTCCGCTACATATTTTGGTAAAAAATCCCAATAAGCGTATTTTGATTGGTTTGCGTAAAACTACGAACTATAGGATATTTTTATGGAATTTTTATTTATTTATTCTTTTACCTGTAATGGTGGCAAGTAGCAACTTACTGCAGGACTGCGACATTGTAGCAGACAAATTGGACACCAAGTAACACTTTTGATGCTTTTTTGGGAACCAGTGACACCAATACAGTGATCAGTGATAAATAATATGCACTGTAACTGTACTAATGACAGTGGCAGGGAAGGGGTTAACATCAGCGGAAATCAAAGTGTTAAATGTGTCCCTAGGGAGTTCTTTATAACTGTGGGGGTGCTTGTACTGTAAGAAGACAGAGATCCGTGTTTCTGCTTAGCAGAAACACACAATCTCTGTCTTCTCCTGTCACAGAACGGCGATCTGCCTGCCTCTGGAATGGAACGGTCCCAGTGGACATCGGAGCTGGTCGCCGGCAGAGCACGTGTGGCCCCAGACCAGGCAGAATGAACTCAAGTACAGGTACGTGATTTCACCCAGAGAGGCTGCCCGCTGCATTAAATGTACATGGGGCGGTCTAGAAGTGGTTAAGGTAGACTCAGACAAAGCAATCAAAGCATATTTTGTAGGTACAAGGAAGCACGGGTTTTGTTTATCCACATCCCTTAAGCCCCTCCCACTGCTAAGCACTTGGCCATGCCCACATTTTTCTGATCTTATCCCTCCCCCAGTTTCCCTCATTCTGAAATCCAAAAGTTGGGAGGTATGTGCATCAGTGGAGGCTGGTGAAATTTAAGGATGGGGGGCGCCAGACCCCGCCCTTCCTTTTTTACCCCTCCCACTTCTCATAAGCCCCACCCCTTATAGATTCCACCCATTGTGTCAGGAGTATACAGCACAGCTTCACAAGATAGGGTATACAGCATCGCCAGAGAGGGGTATATATATCATCACCAGAAGGGTATATAGCATTACCAGAGGAGTATATAGCATCACCAGAGGAGTATATAGTATCACTAGAGGAGTATATACAGCATCACCAGAGGAGTATATACAGCATCACCAGAGGGGTATATACAGCATCACCAGAGAGGTATATAGTATCACCAGAGGAGTATATACAGCATCATCAGAGGGGTATATAGTATAACCAGAGGAGTATATAGTATCACCAGAGGGGTATATAGCATCACCAGAGGAGTATATAGCATAACCAGAGGGGTATATACAGCATCACCAGAGGGGTATATAGCATCACCAGAGGAGTATATAGCATAACCAGAGGGGTATATACAGCATCACCAGAGGAGTATATAGTATCACCAGAGGAGTATATACAGCATCACCAAAGGAGTATATAGTATCACCAGAGGAGTATATAGTATCACCAGAGGAGTATATAGTATCACCTGAGGAGTATATAGTATCACCAGAGGAATATATAGCATCACCAGAGTGGTGTATAGTATCACCAGAGGGGTATATAGTACCACCAGAGGGGTATCTAGTATCCATCTACCCCCCCCCCCCCGCCGTGAGGCTCCTGGCACTGACAGTACCCCCCCCCACCCTGGCCCGGGACATCAAAGTCCCGCACTTACCCCATCTAGGAGCAGGCAGCAGGCAGGCAGTGGTGTCCGGTGAGCGGGGAGTGGCTTGGCTTCAGGCTGTGCATTCCCCTTCTCCTCCAGGAAAGGTGTCCAATAGGATCGCCTGTCTTCTCCTCCAATCGGGAAACCGGTAACATACATGTGCTTCCTGATTGGCGGGGGGACAGTTCAGTTAGAAAGGCAAATATTCATTTGGCCTTCTAAGGGACTCGTGGCGCCATGCTCTGCGCCACAAGCCACTCTATGTTGAATCCTATTAGAGCCTATGGCTCTAATAAGAGGCTTCAAAGAAACCCCCCCCGTCGCAGTAATTCATGCAGCCAGCATCCTGAAAGGGGCCGGCCGCATGAATAGGGGGTGGTCAGGGGCAGCCATGGATAGATTCAATCTATCCATAGCATATAAGGAGGTGACAAGGACAGAGCGCCCGTGCGCCCTTAAGGGAAGTGGGCATCATGATTGACATTGGATTTACAATGAGAGACATTATTTTGGGATTTGTATTTGTCAAAAGTTTTGGTGTCTTTATTTCTTGGTTACTAGGATTGTGTAGAATGTGTTACATCCTAATGATAACAGTATTTTTTTTCAAAATAAAAAACTTACAATGCACTGTTCCAAATTATTACGCAGAGTAAGTTTCAAAACACTTTATAGGTTGTAAACAACTGAAAATTGTCATTTGTTGTGTTTGCAGCATATTTACTGAAATCAAAAGCTATTTCAATCAAACTTTGAACAACATTTTAACTTTTTAAACATTTTAACAGGTCACGTTACATTTTAACATAGGACCCCTTATTTGATAGCAGCTTCACAAGTCTTGCATCCATTGAACTTGTGAGTTTTTGGACAGTTTCTGCTTGAATTTGTTTGCAAGATGTCAGAATAGCCTCCCAGAGCTGCTGTTTGGATGTAAACTGCCTCCCACCCTCATAGATCATTTGCTTGAGGAAGCTCCAAAGGTTCTCAATAGGATTGAGGTCAGAGGAGGATGGAGGCCACACCATGACTTTCTCTCCTTTTATCCCCATAGCAGCCATTGATGCAGAGGTATTCTTTGCAGCATAAGATGGTGCATTGTCATGCATGAAGATGATTTTATTACGGAAAGCATAGTTCTTCCTTCTGTACCAGGGAAGGAAGTGGTCAGTCAGGAACTCCACATACTTTGCAGAGGTCATCTTTACACCTTTGGGGACCCTAAAGGGACCGTCCAGCTCTATTCCCATGATTCCGGCCCAAAACATGACTCCACCACTGCCTTGCTGATGTCGCAGCCTTGTTGGAAAAGAGTGGCCATCCACCAACCATCCACTACTCCATCCATCTGGACCATCCAGGGATGCAGTAAATCATCAGTAAACAGGACTGTATGAAAATTAGTCTTCATGTATTTTTCTGCCCAATGCAGCCGTTTCTGCTTGTGAGCATTGGTTAGTGGTGGCCGAATGGAAGGTTTATGCACAGTTACAAGACTCTGGAGGACTCTACACCTTGATGTCCGTGGGACTCCAGAGGCACCAGCAGCTTCAAATATCTGTTTGCTGCTATGTAATGGTGTTTTAGCAGCTGCTCTCTTGATCCGATACATGGATCTAGCAGAAATCTTCCTCAATGTGCCTTTATCTGCACAAACCGGTCTGTGCTCTGAATCAGCTACAAATCTCTTAATAGTGCGATGATCACGCTTACATTTTCTTGAAATATCTAATGTTTTCATACCTCGTCCAAGGCATTGAACTATTTCACTCTTTTTGGCAGCAGAGAAATCCTTTTTCTTTCCCATATTGCTTGAAAATGGTGCTCTGCTTAATAATGTGGAACACCGGGCGCCCGCATGGAGAGGAGCTAGAAGAGAAGAGCTCCCGCCGCGTTCCTCTGAAAACCTGCTTCCAAGCCAGCCACCACCGAGGTACCCCCCCCCAACACCCCTCCTAGATCAGGGAACAACAGGCGCCGACGGATGGACCGCTTTGTGGAGCAGCAAACGGCTCGCCCGCCGCCGATCCCTGCACAGACAGAGGGAGACGGCTCTCATGCTGCAGCCAACATGGCGGCCGCAGCGCCGATACAGGCCGCATCCGCGGCTTCTCCGCCACACCCTGCCCATCAAATCGCCCTCCCAGGGCCCCCACCTGAATCTCCACCGGACCCAGCATCCCCTGCAGGGATTGCACAGGCCGTGATCGCCCTCCTCACTCCTATGGTGACAGAGGCCATAGAGAAAGCAGTCCACAGGGGACTGGAACAGCTTCACAAAGAAATCCAGCATCACTCCGCGAGACTAGACCATGCTGAAGAACGGATAAACACTATGGAGGACGACACCGCAATCCAGTGGTATCCTCACTCCTCCCGCTAGTGCCGGACACGTTAGGGACGTCCCCTACGACCCAGGCCACCTCTAAGTCCACCCCCGGGACCCTCCCGCTAAACTACCCGTCCCACACCGCCTCTTCGGCGCCTACGCCGGACATAGCCGCGACGCCGGCGGTACAACCGACGTCGTACTCTCGGCAGAGGGAGACAGACACGTCCCTAGCCGCCGCCCGCTCGGCAAACGACGAGGTGTTTCGCCAGGTAGGCAGCCGCGGA
>BLSH010025164.1:234783-244858 GCA_018402905.1 Glandirana rugosa | reverse complement strand
CATCAGGACCCAAATACAACCTGTCCATTAACAATTTAATATCTGCTTTTTGAAGAAATCCCTGCTCATAATTCTCATCGGGACCCCTTGTTCTTTTAAAATATGTTGTACAATGAGGGTGTAATAGAAATCTTGTCTTTTCTGCTCTAGCGTCTTCATCCTTGTCACCTTTATACCTTCCTTCCCTGGTACAAGGCAAATTTGTAATTCCCTCCCCAATAGATTGACAGGACAAAGTTTGGATATTACAAAAGGGAAGTTGTGATGCTGTCCTGTCTCCTGATCAAAGACAGGGAGGGGAGAAGTCATTACTTATTTGTAACAGCTCCATTAGCCGATCTAACATAAACATGTTTGTCTGTACTGTATATGGGGGCATCTTGATGCTGTATAACTGATCGACAAGCTCCTGTGTCACAGAGCAATCTTACTTTTCGCCCTCCCAACTGTAAGGTAATTTCTGGCCACTCACTGGAAAACAATACTTGACCTATATGACTTAAATTTATCATCTCATAGTCCCCCTGATCCCTACAATCTGATTTAATTTCTTCATCTAGTCATGCATCATTCTGTTGTTTTTGTCCTGTCTTACATTCACGTCCAAAATGTCCTTTCCTCCCTTCATAATCAATGATAGGGGATCTCCTTCTATTTCCCCTACACCTTCCACTGACATACATACATTCCTCATCATCATCTTCATAATGTGTATCAACATTCCTTTTACCTTTTACATGCCTCTTCCACCCATCTCTGAAACTGTGGTACTCCTAGGTTCCTCTGTCTTTTAACACTATTTCCTGAGTCACTTTTGAATCTCCTAAAAAAAAAATCTGCATTTATTTTTATCCAAGGTACCTTCAAACCCATAGTCTTTCTTCCACTTACTTAAATGACATACTAATTTTTTATCAATATTTAACATATATTTTTCATCATCATTATATTCAGGATCCTTTTTATAACGAGAATTTATCTTTCCCATCACTACTCCTTATATTTTTAACGTGCACACGGAAAGGTTTAAGTCCCCCTTTACTTCTTGACTACCTCTTGTATACATAAATTGGTCACAACAACCTACCAATTCTATTATACAGACATAATAGTTAGTCACAAAATATACCTTTCAGTAACTACCCGTATACTAAAAGTTCAAACAGCGTATATTTCTGACTACACCATTCTGATGAGAAAGATAAATTCGTTACTGACTGAACCACTTGTTATTCCTCACCGGTCTTCTGTGCAACCGACTCCAGACGATTTCCATCCGTATGGGAATGACTGGCCTCTTTTAACAGTCAACGTAGGACTGGAGGTCTTCTCGGGGCGATCCTTGGTATCTCACCTCAGGTCTTTGCAGTCTTCCCAGCAGAACTTCTATCCTCCAGTAGTGGCTTCCGGCTCTCGAAGGACCACTAAATTTTGGAAAAACTCCAGGCTGAACACCGGTGATTGTAGGAAAACAAGTAGATTCTCTTTATTACATGCGCATGGAGGAAACACAGTACAACAGGTAGCTCAGTCTGCTTACGTGTAATCCTACTAAAAGCAAGGGCTTAAGCTTTCTTATGGTAATGAATATGCATAAGGCATAGGTGTGTTCTGGGTTGTAACCTAGGGGTGATCATATAATCAACCCAATCAGCGTCCATATCTTCTGTTAGCAATCAAGCAGTTAAATGGGTGGTTTTCCCATGTGACTGATAGAAAGTGAAATGATACATGGGCAGCGCCATGACAGTTCTAGTTTAAACTGAGAATCCAAAAAGGACTTCTTGAATATTGTGCCACCGTCCCTTAGACAATAGAACAGCGATTGTGGGTAACCCCACACAATATGGACGTTTTAAATGGGCACACCACGAGATAACACCAAGCGTTTATAAAAGTTTACAAAGTTTATTCATTTAGGACATACATTTAAAAGAATGCACCGATATTAAGTACATATCATACAAAAATAAGATCAAAAACATCTCATGTCAGTAGCATCTTGTTAAGGGACCACACCGCATGATACGTTTATACCTAGATCATAACAGTTGTCACACATTTACTACCAGTACAACTATGGTGTGTATGCACACACAGATGTGGAAGTTTACGCGTTTTGCTATGAGCTTCCTCAGGACCCCACTCATAGCATGGCTGTAAGTTGCAGAAGTAGATCTGACTCTGTATGATCCAAGGCGGCACTCAGGGGGGTGGACACAGGGGATTTCAAGATCCGGACTCCAAGGGTTGTATATGCTGCTATGTGTCACTTAATGGGGTAAATCATGGTGCCCCATACCACTTATCTCCTAATTGGCACCCTCCAACAATTAGTGGCTTTGGGGTAACCAGGCCATCCTTAGTGAATGGCCAGTCCATAAAGCGGGGGAGGACCAAGGGGAGGAGAACGTCCAAAACAATCCCGCTCGACCAAGGGAGGCCACAGAGAGGAAGACCTCCACAGATAATTTCTATTGGACTAGGGCCAGATTAGTACCAAAGCAACGGAATCAAACATAGGCAATTCCCTTTCAGGTGTAGATAAAACCGTCCTCCTTCAAACAAAAACCGTGTAATTTAAGGACGCTTGGTTGTCTGGAAACAGTTAACACAAAAAGCTCCTTGCTTCCTATTTCCTGCTGCGTCCCCCGTCATGCTAACACCCCAGTGGATGTCCAGGTGTGCTGAACACAAAGATGAGTATGACAGGTGGTGGGGTGTTAGCAAGGTTGCAGTGGATGTCCAGGTGTGGTGAGGATGAGGATGACAGGGGGTGGGTGTTAGCAAGGTTGCAGTGGATGTCCAGGTGTGATGAACAGGAGGATGAGGATGACAGGGGGTGGGGTGTTAGCAAGGTTGCAGTGGATGGCCAGGTGTGGTAAGGATGAGGATGGCAGGGGGTGGTGTGTTAGCAAAGTTGCAGTGCATGGCCAGGTGTGATGAAGAGGAGGACAACAGGGGTTGGGGTGTTAGTACGTTTTTTGTCGGTTTTTCAGGTGTGGTGAAGTGGAGGATGAGGATAACAAGGGGTGGGGCTGTTTGCAAAAATAAAAGTATAGAAATATCGATTACCTCAATATGCATGGCTGCAGGCTGCAATGAATGCTGCAAAAACATGTGCAGTGGTGTTATCTCATTTATGGATTCACTGCCTTTAAAAATCCGCTGCAGTCTGTGTCCATGTGCTTTTATGGGAGGCGGATCTTCCCTGATTCTAGATGTGATATCCTACCCACTGTGTTCTTGTTTAGTTAGAGGGCATGGATGAGTCATTAATTGTTAACTGCACACCAAACACAGAAGTAAACACACATTTACCACATGTAAAACAGGTGACAAATGCAGTAAAACATTACAAAAATGTCCCAAGAGCTACTTTTCCCATTGAAATCAATGGGTTGCCCTATGTGTGTCACTGGAAAAACAAGCCAAAAAAGTGCGCTCCCACTACTGTAGGTGTAAATGGGCCCTGAAAGTGAAATTTGTGCGTTTACACAAGAACAATGAGGGGCTCCATTCACATGCTGCACAGAAAATGTGTGCTTTGCCATGTGTTACAGAAATGCTGCAAATGTGCATGATGTTTGTGTTGTCATTAAGGATGGGCTCAGGTGTGTTCGCAAGTGCACGTGCTTGAGCCCACTAGGAAGTGAACCCGGCACTGTGCTAATCACAGGCAGGGAGACATTTCCCCAATGCGCGGCTGCAGCAATCAGGAAATGTCTCCCTGCCTGTGATTAGCGCAGCACCGGGTTCACTTTCTGGCTGGCTCGGGCACGTGCACTTACGAACACACCTAAGCCCATCCTTAGTTGTCATTACATGTTAAAGGCTCCCCAAGTGCGGCACACGCAGCGAAAATTGCAGCAATGCATAATGCATTATATTGTATATAATGATACAAACTAAAGGAAGTGATGTCATCTGAAAATCCATTTAAAGATATTTCAAGAGTGACAGGATTATGAATATCATGTGGATAAGGTAAGAGAGAGAAAAGCACATTGGGAGGTCTGCACCAGTAATGACATTGGAAAAGGCTTCTATTTATTATGAAAAGTGAAATTCTGCCCGAAAAGGTGAACTTTTCCTTTAAGTTTTTACAGTTCATTGTTGTCCATGTTTGCACTGGCTTGTTATCCCATGCTGAAATGTAGCAGACAGCAACTAAAATTATACTATTTATGGTTAGACAAGAACAGAACCGTGCATATTGGGAAAACCACAAAGTCTGTGACATCGTTAGTAATGTAGTCATTTTACAGGCACTAGGTCATTTTGAGCATTTGCCGGCTAGCAATATGAGATGTAAAATAGAAATAAACCTGGGTCCTGCTGGTTTAGTACTAGTTGTTCTGGTTTTATTTTTATCCTGTGGTGGCAGCTGGGTTCACGGCAGTAACTACATATTTTCTAGAATACAGAAATGGGCATTACAGCCACCACAAGTACAACTAATAATTAGGCCTAATGAAGGGACTGTGTAATTGTACAGATATTGCAATTTAGTAATTTCTTGGGTTTTGCTTATGGAAAAGGTTTGTAACGTTATATGTTAAATACTATGACATTTTGAAGTAGTGCTTTAGGCTTAACATAAAAATACCCAAATATGTAATTTTTTAACCACACAGGATATAGCTATATTACTCAGTTTTATTGAATTTTATGTCTTTTTTTATTGCAGATTTCATTATATAGATTTACGCAGTTGGTGCAATAATGAACATATAGTCACATTTACAATTAAATCAATGGCTATAAATTTATTGTGCACACATTTAGTACAAATTTGCACAAACATTTTACATCTGCTATGTTGAAAGCATTAGCTCTCAGTGATGTCAATTTCTTTAGGTCATAGAGCCAGCAGACCATATCATGATTTTGATCTAGGCCATGCGTCCCAACTCTCACATTTATAAATACTTTATGTTGATACCATTTCTGTGTTTAGGAATTTTTAGTTTGCATATTTACCAATTTTCTCATTACTGCATTACTTTACTAAATTAATTTTTACAGCGAGTCACTGCTTTGCTTATGGAGGACAAAGCAACAAGTTTATTGCTAATTCATTCAACTTAATTGTTGGTCCCTTCCCCTAACTTTTATGCATCCCACTGCCTCCTCCCTTGCCCATAAAAGTAAACAGAAAAATTCTGTATCAGATCCAAGTCACTCTGGTTAGAGCTTACACAAGGTTAAAGCTTCTCCCCACACCAATGTGACAACACACATGCCTAGCAATTGGCTTTTCGGGCACCCAGCAATAAATTATGGAAAGTGGTGAAGAAAGTCACATGCTCAGAATTACTGGACATTACATATTGGTCAAAAGGGAAACCATTTAATGATGCCTGATGTTTTGCTCTGCACAGGTAATATCAAGACGGTTTTAGTTTTTTTTTCTGATAATAGCACTTCTTCAAAAGGTGCTTATGGGAATCTAATATCCAATGTATTGTTACAGTGGATATTTTTGAAACCAAGTTCTTTTATCTGATAATGAACAAAATGCATCATCCTTTGCAAATAAAATGTCATAGATGGACCCTGCAATTAATGTTTTTTTCCCCCAAAAGTAAGGATTTTTATAGTATCAGAGGGCCATGATAAAAATGCATTCATGTTTTACTGATTTTAAGTAACATATATTTTTTTTTCCTATAATGGTCCCTTTTAACTCATGTAATTAGTGGCACCATATACTTGTATTCTAGTGACTTCTTTATTGTATAGCCTGAGTGGTCACTATATCAATATTTGCATTTTCAATTTTATTTACTTGGTCAGTTTACATATGCAAATCAATTTCAGATTTTGCACATTCTTTAGTGGTTCCTAAACACTTCCTGTACAGTACCAGAATGTCCCGAGTAGTAGGTAAAGCATATTTTATGTGTTTTTTTTACAGTAAATTGGTGCAGTTTGGTTATGCAGTTTGCATACTTTTAATAATACTGAACTAGTAAAACCACTTGATCTAGGCAGAAATATGTTTACTCAGAAACCAGCAAAACAAACGTACACGTGTACTTACAGACATGCAGTTCCTACATTAAAAATATACTGGGATTAAAATAATAAAGAGACTGTTGGCTTTGGGAGGCACACCATGCTGTGTAAAATGGCTTAATAATAAAAAAAAATAATGAACCCAAAAATATGTCCAAATAAAATGTGTACAATATAAACCTAACATTCATATTAAATCACAACTGAAAAAAAATGTAAAAAGTGTTACTATATCAATATAATACAATTGTATGTAAAAATATAACAGTCCTTCCACTTCAATAAACATTCCAAATGAAATTAGGCTCTCCAGAATATGCAGAGATCTTGCAAGCCCCGAAAGTGCCTTTCTTGTGCTCAGAATAGCTAAAAATGTGCAGTTCACCAGGATGTGCTCCCCCTCAGGAATTCACACTCGCAGGATTAATTTGACCCACTTATAAATAAGTCTAGTCAAAGCACACTTTGGTTACTAGCATTCCAAAACACTCTCATATATATAATGCTGGTCATCCAACTGGCCACATAGGTACTTAAACTCAGAGGATTTTAGATAAAAACAAAAGAGGTACTCTCAGTATAAAGCTGCAATTCATTTATCTAGAATAAGCAACTTAAAGTGGATGTAAACTCAAAAAAATATATATAATTAATAATTCTGCCTGGTAGAGTATAGCATGTCATGTCATCTGTGCCCAGTATTGCCACAAAGAGTAAATCCAACTGTGAGTAATGACCTTATCTTTTTTCAGGAAGAGAAAGTCCGACTAACAGGGAAATACACAGGCGTATCAGCCCCATGCTCTGTGAGTGACAAGCAATTTGCTCATCTCCTTCACGGAGCAGAGAACGTTTTACACTCCCCTCTCCCTCCCTCCTCAATCTCTCAGTATAGAGCTGGGTGAGAAGTCTTGTGACATCACAACTCCACCCACCGAGTTCCAGCAAACAGAACCACCCACAGATTTTAGTGTTTTACACAATTGCAAGTGCTTACAGGAAGGACATTTGCAAGGAGTCTTGCATGTATATATACATTAATACTGTGCCATTAGTTTATACTGGGTGAGTGGTGGGTTTACATCCACTTTAAATGTAAAAAAAATTGAATTTTTTTACATACTTACCTGTAAAATCCATTTCTTTGAGTACATTAAAGGACACAGAGCAGGCTATATAATCATTACTTACTGGGTTATACGCCACCTATAGGTGAATGGACATGGGCAATCAAAACAGAAGGAAGTCCCCCTCTATATAACCCCTCCCATACAGGAAGTACTTCAGTTTTGTAGCAAGCAATGAACTCCCAAATAAGAGAGGGGATGGGGCCTCTGTGTTCCGTGACGTACTCAAAGAAATGGATTTTACAGGTAAGTATGTAGAAATAAATCTAATTTTATTTTTCGTACATCACGGGGCACAGAGCAGACTATATAATGATTACTTACTGGGATGTTCCAGAGCAATAACCTGAGGGGAGGGAGACACAACCCCCCCCCCCAAAAATGTAATTTAACCACTTCAGCCCCAGAAGGATTTCCCATTTTAGGACCAGAGCACTTTTTGCGATTCGGCACTGCGTTGCTTTAACTGTGGTTGTGCAATGTTGTACCCAAACAAAATGTGCGTCCTTTTTTTCACACAAATAGAGCTTTCTTTTGGTGGTACTTGGTCACCTCTGCGTCATTTCTGATCACCGCTATAAACAAAAAAAGAGCGACAATTTTGCAAAAAAAAAAAACAATATTTCTTACTTTTTGCTAAAACACAAATCCAAAAAAAAAAATATAAAAAAACAAATGTATTCATCGGTTTTGGCCAATTTATATTCTTCCTCATATTTTTGGTAAAAAAAATCATAATCAGCGTTTATTGATTGGCTTGCGCAAAAGTTGCCACGTTTACAAACCATGAAAATTAATTTCTGGAGTGTTTACAATTTTTTTTTTTTTTACTAGTAATGTTGGCGATCTGCAATTTTTATCGGGACTGCGATATCGTTGCGGACATGTCGGACATTTTTGACACTTTTTTGGGACCAATGGCATTTATACAGCGATCAGAAATTTAAATATCCGAGGGGCGTGACCGCATGGAAGGCTGAACGCGGGTGTGTGACGGAGCTCCTGCCCTGCTCTCCTCCCTGCTCTGGATGATGCGGCCGGCGTCTCCTCGTGTCTGAAGCTGAGCCGCGATGCTTCTGAGGAACGGATCGTAGTGCCCGTGTCTATGGGGTACGGAGGAACCCCACTGCCTGGAAGTCGGAAGGGATAGGAGCGGGAGAACCGAGGGCATACTGAACCGCCCTAAACCCAGACCATGCTTGCAGCATTAAGACATGTGGGTTTATAGATACGGATGCATTAACCTACAGAGAGGAGGATCCAGAGGCACACAGGAAAACTAGCTATACCCTATGACATACCCGAGCCAGAAAGGAGGGACCAGCAGACAGAGAAGCTACATCAATCAACCTAAGGGGACTGAAGAGATAAGCCTGGAGGAGGTGGAGGGTTGTAGCTAGGGGGAGGCTGTGGTAAGTACGCTTCAAAGATTCTGTTGCCCAAAGCACGAATACTGACGGTTCAGATGGAACTGGGAAAACAACTAGACTGTAAGTAACTGTTTTCTTTTCTTTTTTTTTATTTGCTGGTTTTATTGCTGTTGAATTGGGCCACTCAAAGCTGAACTCTCCCCTTGGGTCACAGAACTGTGATAACCTGTGGGCAATCATTGTAAACCACTATTTTGATTTGGGCCGTGCTGGATGGATAGTGGGAGGATGGTGAATTGATTTGGGAGGAACACATCTTCAGCAGGTGATTGGAACCACGCATTCGGGATCCCTCCAGTGGGAGAGGAGGCCCCAGGAGCGGGGTAAGAAAGGCCAGATAGGCGCCTAGCATTTTAACAAGAGAACATATAGCAGGAGGCCAGAAGAGGATAGGCAGCAGTATAACAGCATCAACATGACAAAAAAGAAGGGGGAGGAACAGGCCCCCCAAGAAAAAATTTCTACTCACAAAACCAAAACGAAGGAGAACCTAACTGCCGCAGCAAAACTAGAAAAATATGCCCACTCCCCATCCAAGACCCCCACTAAGGGAGGTACGCAATCTGCGACAAAGAACGCCCAACAAGGGAAGAGTCTAGGAACGGCACTATCCAGTCCAGAAAAATCCATACAGCCGGGAGAGGAAGGAGGGACGGACACCCAGCCCCCAGCTCCCCCCAACCAGCCACCTGAATCCCCAGCTGGAACAAGCCTAGCCAAAGAAGCCACGACGGAGAAAGAACCCACCTTAAAAGAAGTCTTCCAGGTGGTTAACATTTGCAAGGCAACCTTGGCGGAATTGTTCATTCAAATGTGAGGGGTTAGGGAAGAAGTATCCTTGGTGAGACAGGATCTGCAGGCTATCCAAGAAAGAACGGCGGCGGTAGAAGACAGACTGAGCCTGGTGGAAGACGAGCTCAGTCCCTTAAAAAAAGAATTCAAAAAATTATATGAAAAAGTTGAGGCCCAGGCCAACAAGATAGACGACATGGAGAACAGGATGAGAAGAGAAAACATTAGGATTATAGGACTCCCGGAAGGAAGCGAGGGAAGAGACCCGGTGCAGTTCACAGAGAAGTGGCTTAAAGAGGAATTCGGCCCAGTGACCTCATTCTCGCCGTCTTTCTGTGTGGAACGGGCGCACAGAGTACCAGCTAGACCGTCATCCTCAGGAGCATACACCAGGCCGCTACTAGTAAAACTGGCCAACTACCGGGACAAAATAAAAATTTTACAAAAGGCAAGAGAAAAAGGAGAAACACTCTTCAATAACACCAAAATATCTATATATCCAGACTTCTCACCCGAATTGCAGAAAAAGAGAGCCAACTTTCGAGACATTAAACGCACTCTTCTGCAACACAAACTCAAGTATGCTCTAATGGAAGGCCCTCAGGATATTAGGATTACAAAAGAGAAGAGTAGGACAAGAGGTACAGCAGATAGAACAACCGGACCCGGAGTTGAAAAAGTATATTAAAAAACTTAAGAAAAAAA
>BLSH010025164.1:155098-173361 GCA_018402905.1 Glandirana rugosa | reverse complement strand
TAATTATGGGGTGGTGGTTTCAACACTTAGTCAGATACAAGGGGGAAGGGAAAGGAGGGGTAGGAGGGGGGGAGGGGGGAAGGATGGGGGGGCACCAACCGGCACTAAGGCAAAGAGAGAGATACATTAGTTTATGCTTGTACTTTACATTTCGGGTGTTTCAACCAATATGACCACATTGATAGGAACTATTCTGAGCGTATGTTTTTTTCTGGCTACCATTTTCTCCATTTCACACTGGAGAATAAGATCGGCAATAGTACCTTTGATCGATGGGATTTCCGTAGTCTTCCATATTCTGGTAATGCTGACATTGGCTGTGTATAATAGGTGTATTATGACATTGCAAGATTGGGGTGGGTATTTTTCTATGCCAACATGCAGTAAGGCAAGTGTAGGGTCAAGGGATGTGGTTATCCCCATGATGGTGGCTATTAGGGCGAATATTTGGTTCCAGAAGAAGTTCAAAGATTTGCAGAACCATAGGATGTGGGCAATAGAGCCTATGCTGCCGCAATTTCTCCAGCAGGATGGTGGGTGACCTGGGTACATCTTAGATAGCGGGTAGGGAGTTAGGTACCATCTATGGATGGTTTTCTGATACAGTTCCCAGTGATTGGCACAGTGCGATGCTTTAAATTAGGGTTGTACTGATACTACTTTTTTGCCAAGTACCGATACTTTACTTTAGGTAGTCACCGATACAGATTATCAATACCTATTTTTTGGTCATGTGACCATTTTTTAAAGGGATTGAAGAATTGGAACTCTAAAAGACTTATGAAACAAATAAAATGCTTTTATTTGCTTGTCAAAAAGTTCTGAAAGCTCAAATTGCACAGAACATGTTAAATGATAATGTCAATGACATGTAAATATCACAACAAGTTCACAACCAACCAAGTGCAATACAGTTCTGCAGTTTAGGCTTGAGGATGAGCAAGAACACTATAACAGTATCATTACACAGCCCCCTGCTCCTCTGCATCCCCTTTACATTACACAACCCCCTGCATCTCTGGACCCCTTTACATTACACAGCCCCCTGCAGCTCTGGGCCCCTTTACATTACACAGCCCCCTGCTCCCCTGGACCCCATTTACATTACACAGCCCCCTGTTCCTCTGAACCCCTTTACATTGCACAGCCCACTGCTCCTCTGGACCCTTTTACATTACACAGCCCCCTGTTCCTCTGCATCCCCTTTACATTACACAGCCCCCTTCTCCTCTGCATCCCCTTTACATTACACAACCCCGTGCTCCTCTGATCCCCTTTACATTACGCAACCCCCTGCACCCCTGGACTCCTTTACATTACACATCTGCCCCGCAGATGTGTATTTTTTTGGGGGGTGTCACCTTGGAGGGGTGAGTGCGGGTGGACCTGGGGGGGTCTTACTATGTTTGTTTGTGATTTTTTTGGGGGGGTTTTTTACTTTTTTACATTTTTTATTTTTTTTATTTATTTATTTTTTTATTTATGGGGGGGTGGGGGGTTAGGGGGTAGGGTCTTTGGTGAGATATTAGAGGTCTAAACAGACCCCCATATCTCTTATTGTGAGACAGAAAAAAAGGAACTGAATATAGTCCCTTTTCTCTGTAGCGCTTTACTTAAATGAGTGAGGAATTTCAGGAATTTCTCACTCATTCAGAAAATGACAGAATGATACATAGTAACACTCGCGGTTACTTTTATCAACTGTCAGTGGGACACATAGCAGTGATCTTAATGAACGCTGCTTGCGCCCGCTGTGCTACAGATGGGGGTTTGGTATACCCATGTATACCAAGCCCCCCAAGCCTTAAACTTCACCCTCAACCGCACCGCCCCCCGCACCCGCCGTGATCCCCAGCCTGTCAGCTCGCCGGAAAACACAGGCAGAAGCTGCAGGCTGCGGGAGGGGAAGGAGGGATGCCGTTTGGAGCGGCGATGGATGGGGGGTGCGGGGGCCAGTGTGGGGGTGATCTGAGTGGTGGAGGGGACACATCTGGATCCCCCCAAGCCCCAAGCAGCTCCTGAAGATGGCAGGAGTGGCAGAGGAGGGATGCCGGCTAATGATGTTAGCTGCGGGGGCTGCCATTAGGGGGGTACAGGGATCGGGTTGGGGGGGGTCACCCAAGCCTATTGACAGCTGGTGGTAGGGGAGGAGGAGGCGGAGAGGGGGAATCCGAAGACACCTGATTGGTTGTTAAGGAAGCAGTGGCCCTGTTCCTTAACAACCAATAATTGCAGGCATTTTTCCTTTACATTTGTTGGGGAATTCCCGCTAACAACTGAAAGAGCAGGTATCAATTTCCAGTATCGGGGCGTTTTCTAAGAGTACTGATACTCTGAAAATGCTTGGTATCGCTGCAACCCTACTTTAAATGTTTCCTTAAATGCTTGTAGCCATTGTTCTTGGGTGAGGGGAATCTTTAATTCCTCAGCCCATTTGTTTAGGGAGTGGATTTGTGAGCAAGGGCGGGAGTGGCTAAGACAGGAGTACATTAGGGAGATGCCTCTCTTGGGGTAAGAGTCAGAGAAGTAGTATTGGAAAATTGGTACAGGGATATATATCTTAGAGGGTATCTTTGATGAGCTCAGAAAATTACTAATTCATGAGTATGTGAAGATTTCCGAGCTTGGTGGTTTATATTTTTCCTAGAGGGCTTTGAACTCAATTATTGAGCCTTGGCTCTTTATATCATCAATGGTGGATATGCTAGCGGAGTGCTACTTGTTTAGGTTGAGGCTAGAATGCAGGAATATAAGGCTTTTACTGGTAAAGGCATAGGTTTCCTAGGTGAGCTAGAGGGGTATTGGGCTATTAGTTTCCACCATGCCAACAGGGAGGATGATATTAGAGGGTTTATTTTTAGTAACATTGGAGAGTAACCTGCTGCCGTCAGTAGGAGGTAGTCGGTTAGTGTGGTGGGTTGTGCTTGTGAAGCTTCTATAGTGGACCATATCTTTTCTGGAGTAGGGTTCCACCAGTAGTAGTAGTTGATCTAGTATAGATGCGTAGTAGTAGTTTTCATTGTGGGGTAGTTCTGTATATAGTTGGCGCATCTGGGTGGTTTTGAGTTCCATATGAATTTAGTTAGTTGGGTTTGAATCGATTTTAGAATGGAGCGGGGAATTGGAATAATTAATGTACGAAATAGATACAAAAGCTTGGGCAGTACAATCATTTTAATAGTGGCTATGCATCCCATTGTGGAGAGACCCGCTCTACATAGCAATTTCAATTAGGTGGGTAAGTTCCTATAGAAGGTATAGTACTTTAGGTCTATCAGTTGTTTTAGGTTGGGAGTGAGTTGGGTTGCCAGATATGGGATGGAGGTACTGGACCACTGGTATGGTGTACTGGATTTTAATTGGGTCGTCGTTTGAGGCGAAAGATATATGAATTAAACTGTGGATTTTGTGGCATTTAGCTTATAGTACGATTCTGCACTAAATTGTTGTAGGTTATCTTGTATAGCTTGAAGGGATTGGGTAGGGTTGGAAACCATTAATATCACGTCGTCCGCAAATAAACTGATTGTGTGGTCTACACCATTGCAGGGAATGCCCAAAATATTTATGTGAGATCTAATTTTGTAAGCAAAGGGTTCCATTAGTAGAGCAAAAATAAGGGGGAGTGGGGACACCCCTGTCATGTACCATTTGTTATTTTAAAGAGGTTAGATAATGTCCCCCCCCTATAGGAAACCTGGCCGATGGGTTGGAGTATAACGGTAAGATTGCATCTTGGAACCAACCCTTGATACCGAACTTGTTCAGCACTGCTCAAAGGAACATCCAGTGCACTCTGTCGAATGCCTTCTCTGCATCAAGGGATAGTAGCAGAGAAGGTGTCCGAGTCTGCATAGCTTGGTGGATGAGGTTGAGCACCCTTCTGGTAGCATCAGGGGCCTGTCTTCCTGGGACAAATCCCACCTGGTCTGGATGTATCAGACCAGAGAGGGACTCCATCAGTCTGTTAGCAATAACCTTAACAACTAGCTTAACGTCTGGATTCAGGATTCAGGAGATATTGGTCTGTAATTGGAATAGTGGTTATTATAGAGCGTAGCATATCTGTAAATAGAGAGCCAGAGGAACCAGCAGTGTTGAAGAGGTCTGTTAGTTTGGAAGCTAAGATGTTTGCAAATTTTTTGTAGATAATGTTGATGAAACCAGCGCCACCTGCTGGTGAAACGCGTCGGTAGCAGGCTCCACCTCTCTGCTACCACCCCACTCATCTCACAGAGACTTTGTTCCACTCCAGCTGTCCTGGACCTGCCGTTTAGGAAGTGACAGGACGTCACTTCCTCTGCTGACTGAACACAGCGGTGCACCTTACGGTGGCCCTTCTGATTCTTCGTCCACGAATGAAGGCTCCACTGAACGAAGGCCTCCCAGAATGAAGGCTCCCCTGTAAGAAGACCACCGAATGAAGGTCCCTGGGCAAGCACTTCCGCAATGGTTTACAGCGAACGAAACGGCCATTTCCCTTTGTTACTGGTACCCACCCGAACGACCGGATCCACCGACCCCTGCAGATCACCAGTACGATCAGTATCCTGTGCTACAACTGTGAGTACTTTAAAATAATTTATGAACGGATGTCACGCTTCATTTACTTTTATGTATACATTCAGGACTTATACCTGCTTTGGCTCTCTACATCTGTTCATTTTACTCAGTATTCACATGGTGTCACCAGCGCAATGAGCAATTAATTTCATGACTGCCAGCAGCCCAGACCTTCTGTTGGATTGATGGCACTATCCATATGCACTATTTGACCACACATGTTCTGACTTTAGATTTACCTCATTGGGAGTTCCCTCTCTTCTTCCATTCATGAAATCCATAGACTGCATAGTTTGATTAGTACCTTCTGGAATATGCAATGTTCATGTGTGAAACCCCACTGATTGGAATCTGATCTTGGCCCTGGGATCCACTACATATAGAAATCCTCGGATTATATTAGCTCATTATCTGGCCATTCTGCATTGTTGCATCCAGGAATATATCTCGGACTTTGATAAAGATATTCAATTTTGTATCCGGACACCAGTCATTGGCAACTGTGTACTTTAATGTCTATTACTGGAGTGTGACTAATTTTAGACGTACATATGGGCAATAGATGATCTGGATGTCCCCAGCATTGGCAGACAGCTGTTTATGGCGTGCCACCTGAGTGGTTTCCCAGAATACATCTCCAAGCCTGATACTAGCACATTATACTATCATATATTTTTTCCATGATGTTGTCGGGGTGGATGTAGGAGGTGCTTTTAATGACAACGTTGTCAATTTTAATGTTTTCATGTCTTCACATTCACCGCTGTCTATATGTCTGATTAATTATTTTGTAATAAAGCTCCTGCACTTGTCATACTGCTGTTTCTCCCACGTTTTTGAACTGTCTTTAGGGTTGCCTCTATCAACCCATTCTCAGTGGTTTGTCCATCATCACCTGGGGATTTGTGGAGAGGTAGGGACTTAATTGCTCTTAGGATTTCTGCTGTAGTAAAGGATTGGGAGATACTTTCAAATTGAGTTTCTGAGATTTTTGGTAAATTGATGGGGTCTAGAAAGTTTTAATTTGTTCCTCCGTGGGTTGAGGAGTATGAGGGTCCCTTTTGAGGTTGTAAAATGAGGCATAGAAGTCGCTAAATGCATTGGCAATCTCTTGGGGGTTGGTTAATAGTTGCTTAGAAGTAGGATGCCATAAGGATAAGATTTTGGCCTTTTTGCATTCAGCCTTAACTTGTTTGGCTAGGAGGGACCCTGCTCTGTTACCCAGTGCGTAAAAGTTGGCCTTGGTAAATTTAAAGTTATTTTCAAATATGTAGAGCAGATTCCATCTCATGGATTATGCATGAGATGGAGAAGATTTGTTGAGCTTTTCTAAGCTAGATATGTGGGATAGTACTTCCTCAATCTGCTGGGTCTTCTGGTGTCTCTCTATTTTTGCTTTTATAAATACACCTCATAAGTATGCTTTATATGTTGACCAAAGGGTGAATTTGTCTGAATCAGGTTTTTCGTTAATTTCAAAAAAAGCTTGATCTTCTGTCTCAATTTCTGTTTGGGTTTGGGGGTCGGCTAGTAGGGATGAGTCTAGTCTCCATATTTTTGATGGTCCTGAATGTTGGTCACCCAAGGTGATGGAGATGGAAGCATGGTCCGACCAGGAGATAAGACCGATATCAGAGTTCATAACATTTTGAAGGGTCCATTTGTCGACCAGGAAGAAGTCAATTCATGAGTAGGATAGTTGTGGGTGGGAAAAATGGAGTAGTCTCGCTCCGATCCATGCTGGGCTCTCCAAATGTCAAAGAGATCTTGAAAGAGAGGGTTTAAAGCCAGTCTCTGTTGTCGCTGTGCAGTGGAAGTGTCCATAAGCGGGTCTCCTACAATATTAAGATTCCCCCTATGATAGTGCCTCCTTGCTTTAGGTTGGTTATTTTCTTGAAGAGGCGCTTAAAAAAGCGTAGTTGTTTGGTGTTGGAGACGTTGGCATTAACCAAGGTGTAGCAGGTTTGGCCAATGGTGCAATCAAGTAAGAGGTATCTGCCTTGTGAGTCGGAATAGGTTTGATGGTGTTGGAATTGGAGAGTGTCACGGATAGCTGTTAGCACTCAGTTTTTTTCACAAGTTTTTTTTTCTTCTGGCTTGAGGCTAGATATATGGTGTCATATCCTTTCAATTTGAATTTAGGGGTTTTTGTCTCTGCAAAGTGTGTCTCCTGTATAAATGCAATGCCTGCCTTCTGTTTGGTTAATTCCTTCTGAAGATTCGCTCTCTTTTGTGGGCTGTTTAGGCCCTTAACGTTTAAGGAGGTTATTTTAATTGGCATTTTAAGTCTTTTAGAGATGGCTAGTGGAAGTGGGTAAGTGTTGTTACTGGTGTGGAAAGAAGAGGAAATAAAAAAGGTGATCCCCTTAACAATTCGGGCTCTATGTGCAGGTGAACTGCTGTTAACTTTTCAACTCAAAGGGTTTTTTTCACTCTGAGGCATCCCGGAACTTGGATACTGTGGTTAGAAAGCAAGTAAGTGGGCCTGGAGGAGGCAGTGGTCCGCTGCCACCCGGCCTAGTGGTGTAAGAGGTCTTCTGTAGGAGCGGGTGAGTCAGGCATTTTGAAGGGTCCAGTCAGCTTCCATTTGAGCAGGGGGAGATGGTGGTGGTCTTGGATTTTCTTCAGGCATGATGCGCCAAAGTCTTAGGAGTTGTAGGCCAGCAGCGAGTGTGCGCACAGTGTGCATTTTGCTCTTGAATGTTATCAGTAGCTTAGTGGGGAATCCCCATTTATAAGATATATGATGGCACAAAGAGACTCAAGTAAAGGAATGGATTTTGAGGACATGTGGTAAAATTACAAAAAATATTATTTTATTGTTACACAAAAGAAGGCCCAAATGGCCTACATATAGCACACAACATTTATTGTGAAGGATAAAAACAGATAACTACAGTATCTCACAAAAGTGAGTACACCCCTCACATTTCTGTAAATATTTTATTATATCTTTTCATGTGACAACACTGAAGAAATTACACTTTATTACAATGTAAAGTAGTGAGTGTACAGCTTGTATAACAGTGTACATTTGCTGTCCCCTCAAAATAACTCAACACACAGCCATTAATGTCTAAACTGCTGGCAAAAAAAGTGAGTACACCCCTAGGTGAAAATGTTCAGATTGGGCCCAATTAGCCATTTTCCCTTCCCGGTGTCATGTGACACGTTAGTGTTACAAGGTCTTAGGTGTGAATGGGGAGCAGGTTTGTTAAATTTGGTGTTATTGCTCTCACTCTCTCATACTAGTCACTGGAAGTTCATCATGGCACCTCATGGCAAAGAACTCTCTGAGGATCTGAAAAAAAACTATTGTAGCTTTACATAAAGATGGCCTAAGCTATAAGAAGATTGCCAAGACCCTGAAACTGAGCTGCAGCATGGTGGCCAAGACCATACAGCGGTTTAACAGAACAGGTTCCTCTCAGAACAGGCCTTGCCATGGTCGACCAAAGAAGTTGAGTGCACGTGCTCAGCGTCATATCCAGAGGTTATCTTTGGGAAATAGACGTATGAGTGCTGCCAGCATTGCTGCAGAGGTTGAAGGGGTGGGGCGGGACAGCCTGTCAGTGCTTAGACCATGCATCAAATTGGTCTGCATGGCTGTCTTCCCAGAAGGAACCTCTTTTAAAGATGATGCACAAGAAGACCTGCAAACTGTTTGCTGAAGACAAGCAGACTAAGGACATGGATTACTGGAATGTCCTGTGGTCTGAAGAGACCAAGATAAACGTATTTGGTTCAGATGGTGTCAAGCGTGTGTGGTAGCAACCAGGTGAGGAGTACAAAGACAAGTGTGTCTTACCTACAGTCATGCATGGTGGTGGGAGTGTTATAGTCTGTGGCTGCATGAGTGCTGCCGGCAGTGGGGAGCTACAGTTCATTGAGGGAACCATGAATGTCAACATGTACTGTGACATACTGAAGCAGAGCATGATCCCCCTCCCCTTCGGAGACTGGGCAGCAGGGCAGTATTCCAACATGATAATGACTCCAAACACACCTCCAAGATAACCAATACTTTGCCAAAGAAGCTCAGGCTAAAGGCGATGGACTGGCCAAGCATTTTCTCCAGACCTAAACACTATTGAGCATCTGTGGGGCATCCTCAAACAGGTGGAGGAGCGCAAGGTCTCTAACATCCACCAGCTCCATGATGTGGTCATGGAGGAGTGGACAAGGAGGAGTGGACGAGGACTCCAGTGGCAACCTGTGAAGCTCTGGTGAACTCCATGCCCAAAAGGGCAGTGCTGAAAAATAATGGTGGCCACACAAAATATTGACACTTTGGGCTCAGTTTGGACATTTTTTACTTAGGGGTGTACTCACTTTTGTTGCCAGTGGTTTAGACATTAATGGATGTGTTCAACACACACACAGTTATTTTGAGGGGACATCAAATTTACCCTGTACACTAGCTACTTTACATTGTAGCAAAGTTTAATTTCTTCAGTGTTGTCACGTGAAAAGATAGAATAAAATATTTACAAAAATGTGAGGGGTGTACTCACTTTTGTGAGATACTGTAAGTAGTGAATCTATTCAGATAAAATTTTGACATATATCAGAACAATGCCCCGTAAAAACCTGAAGTCCTAGGGCTCAGGCTTAACGGGGATGGTGTGCAAAACGCAACCAGCAGATAGGGCACCCCTAAGACAATATAAACAGTATGGTAACTATATCATGATCCCATCTGGATACTGTACAGAGAAGGAGGGATAAAAGCCAATCATGCTGGAGGCCTTAGTAAGATGAAACAATCAATGAAATAGCTCAACTAGTTTTGGATAGTGCTTCTTGCACTCATGCAAGGTAACTCTAAGGAGAAAACGCATTTATGTCAGTATATCTGAAAACAGACAATATCAAAATAGGTACACTGTTAATGTATGAGTAACCATCAAGTGTTGATAACACTTACAAACAATGTTAAAATTCAACAGCCAGGTATGCTTCCACATGACCGGGGCGCAGAAAGGAGCTCGTCCACATGGACCCCGTCCACACAAAGAACCGACAGGGTGGCAAGTCAGATAGCAAGACAGATATGGGGCCTATATAAGATATGTCAAAAATTACATGAAAAAAACATAAGAAAAAATTACCACATGTGCGGTCAAAAGAGTTTACAGGATAGGATGAATTGACTTACTTGGAACAGAGTGGTGGTTTGGTAATGGAACTCGTTGAGCAATCTGATAGAATATCACCGGCAACAGTATGGCTAGAAAACCGGTCAATTTCGTATATATCCAGAGAAAATGCCCTGGTCCAAAGAATGTTCTCTGAAGCATATGTCAGGCGTAAAGCTTCCAACATGTGCGCTCTAATAAATGCATAGGGTATATATATTAATGGATAGCCCAGGGTAGAGTTATAGGTGCAAATGTCCATATGAAAAGGTAAGCTTGGTAGGGGGTCAGTTGTAAAAACTTACCAAGGAGTATCACCGTATTCTCTGGTCCCAAGCCCTCGGTCGTCCTAGTACTTCCGCATTGCTTAGGCTGTCTGCATGTGTAAGTGCAGTCTGCCTGTTTATATAGGTCCCAATCAGTGTCGTCTTCATGAGAACACATTGCCTCGCCGGGTCAGCGTGTGATGTCTCCGACCCGGCTGAAGCTTACCGCACATGCTCCCGACTGCCACTGCATATGCGTGACCTCCAGGGACCCGGAAGGGACCACAAAGGGGCCAGAAGATGACACAGAGGAGTCGGTGCTAGTGGGGAAAGAAAGGGAAAGCCGCCAAAGAGCTCCCCCTGGTGCACAAACCCTGCGCCGCAGTGATCTCCTCCAGAGAGGACGGGGAGGTACACTAATGGCACCTTCAGCCGCATACCTGTCCCAAAGCCAAAGACCAGCCGAGACGCCGGGCAAAGAGCCAAGACCCAATGGAGAGCAAGGATGCCCTGTCATGGAAGCACAAAGGGCTAAAAGTGTGAATGTAATGAGGTCAGGTCCTGGAGGGCCAAACCAGACTGCATACATAAATACATAAATGGGTACATATGCATAATAAAATACAATACAAGTTTAACAAAAATCAATAAAGGTCAGTTCATGGATGGAAAAGGCCCAGAGATAAAAGAGAGAGAGATTGAGAGAGTGTGTGAGGCATTTGCAACAACACACCTTATCAAATAATGTAAATCAGCCAAAAGGGAAGAAGCAATTGGCAAAATAAGACAATCTGTTATATGGGGGAGAAATTGCTGAACCAAACCAAAAAAGAAATCACTATAAGAAAGGTTTATATGAGAGAATCTCATTGAGGCCTGGGGGCTTGGTAGCCTCCAAGTGTTCAATCCAGAATGTTTACCTTTGCAGGATAATTTTGTCCCAAGGACCTCCTCTGGGATTAGGGGGGGCGGTTTCCAATACCAGAAATCCCACCACTTTTGTATTGAACCTATGTTATAGGTCTAAATGTCGGCTGACCAGGGTGATCATCTTCTCACTGCCTGAGTAGTAAACATGGTCCCCAATACACTGGTGCAATTGACGTATTGTTTTGCCAACGTAAAAGGAACCACACACGCAGATCATGAGATAGACCAGACCCTGGGTTTTACAGCCAGCAAAAAAATGTGGACGGAAGATTTCCCCATTGGGGAGTAAAAATCGTGTTCCTTCCAAAATCCAGGGGCAGATGTCACATGTGCCACATTTGTAGATGCCTTTTTTGTTGGTGCCACGGAGATGTGAAGGGTTATAGTGGCTCTGAGTGAGGTAATCCTTCAAGGATGTGTTCCTGCGGAACACAATCTCAGGGTTTGACTTAACATATTTCAAAACTGTGGGATCTTCCGTGAGGAGATGCCAAGGTTTATTCAACAGATCACATAATTGAGCATGTTGGGATGAAAATTTTGTGATAAATGTAACCGTTGATCCCGATTTTGGTTGTGACAGAACACAATTTCTGTAAACAAGATGGTTCCTATCTTTGGAAAGAGCCCTATGAAAGGCTCTTTTAAAATGAGATGTGCTATCACGCAAGGAGTCAGCCTGCACACAAAAATCCTCCAATTTAGTACAGTTCCGTCTAAGAGGGAGGTATTGCGCATAAGGTATACTCTGTTTCAAATGCGCCGGATGTGCACTGTTGGCATGTAAGATGGTGTTGCCCGCTGTCTCCTTGCGGTAGAGACTCGTGGCTATATAGCCACTAGCATTTATGTATATTGAAAGGTCCAAAAATGTATTGGAATGGGGATCAAAGTTCAATGTAAATTTTAAATGATATTGATTGTCATTAGGCGATCTATGAATTGATTTAGAGAGTCCACGGTTCCTGTCCATATGATGAAGATGTCATCTATAAAACGAAACCAGCAAAGGGCTTGGTCAGTAAAGACGCTCAGAGTCTCATTTTTTAGAGCGCACGTTTCGGAACTTTACGCCTGGCATGCACTTCAGAGAACATTCTTTGCGCCAGGACATTTTCTCTGGATATATACGAAATTGACCAGTTTTCTAGCTATAGCATTGCCGGTGATATTCTATCAGATTACCCAACGAGTTCTATTACCAAACCACTGCTTTGTCCTAAGTAAGTCAACTCATTCTATCCTACCAAGCCCTCCAGCATGATTGGTTTTTATCCCTCCTTCTCTGTACAGTATCCAGATGGGATCATGATATAGTTACCATACTGTTTATATTGTCTTAGGGATACCCTATCTGCTGGTTACGTTTTGCACACCATCCCTGTTAAGCCTGAGTCCTAGGACTTCAGGTTTTTACAAAGCATTGTTCTGATATATGTCAAAATGATATCTGAATAGAGTCACTACTTAGTTATCTATTGTTTTTGTCCTTCACAATAAATGTGTGCTATATGTAGGCCATGTGTGCCTTCTTTTGTGTAACAATAAAATAATATTTTTTGTCATTTTACCATAGCCCTCAAAGTCCATTCCTTTACTCCAGTCTCTTTGTGTTGTTCTACTAGGATATGGCATGTTTATACAGTAATTTAGCCATCCACAGTACCACCCTGTATGGCTGGCTGACCCTTCCCTGCTTTTTTCCCTAAGATATATGATGGTTTTAGAGTACTTTTGTTATTGTAGATAATTGCCGGCAGTTCTCCATTATTGCTTTGGAGAGGTCCATGTATAAGGCAACTGTAGAAAATGGGTCAAGGAGTTTTTGGTTGCGCTTGGCGGTGTACATTACTTTCTCTTTAGCATTGTAGAAATGTATGAGTGCTAGCACATCTCTCAGTTTTTCAGCTGGAAAGTGGGGCGGCTTTGGGAGTCTATGGGCCCTTTCAGTTTCCAAATCTCTGTCTGACAGATCAGGTACCAGTGTTTTCATTAGAGATTGTAGGAACTTTACTAGGTCGGGTTGTTGCACCGATTCAGGTATGTTACGGAATTTGATATTGTTTCTTCCAGATTGGTCCTCAAGGTCTGCGAGTTTCAGGTTAATCGCCTGCATCTCTTTTTCATGTTCTGTGCATACATTCACTATGTTATTGTGGGCAGTGAGGAGTTCAGACATCTTGTTCTCGATGTGGTGCAAACGCTGGTCCTGGTGCTGTACTACATTGGCCAGTGAGGACACGGCAGCTGATAGATCCGAATAAAGTGTTTGTTTAAGGGAGATCAACATATTCTTCATAGTTTGCTCTGAAATTGGTGGATCTGAAGCTGGGAAATTGTCTATGGCTGCAGGATTCTGGAAGTCAGGGGAGGGCAGCATGAAAGGCATGTTGTGGCCCTGGGTTGGTTCTTCATTGTCTCTCCTTGGCTTAGATTTGACAGGGGAGGCTGAGGTGGGTGAACAAGGTGGTGAGTATTCATTTTGTGCTACAGTTTGATGTTGAAAGCCTGGCACTTGTCTGGCATTTCCATCACGGGGATGGGTTGGGCTGCATTTTGGTCACGGCCTGCTCCTGCTGGAGTGAAGAAATTTGTGAGTTTCTGTGGCATAAACCCTTGTTTTCTCCATTTTGTCATGTTTGCTGCTTGTTATCAGTCCCTTTTATAGTGAGTTTTGGATAGTCTGTATCCCAATGGTTGTGAAGCCACTATAGGCCAGGTGCAGAGATTAGTTAGGCAGCCATCTGGGACTTTGGCTATCTATATCTTGGCAATTTTAAGTTGAATGACACTTTAATTGGTCTTGCTTCTATAACCAAAAAGTCACCTAATTGATTCTTAGTGGGAGAAGGTTGCTAGTGGCAGATTGGGTGTGCCAATATGGCCGCTGTGACTAGGCCTTGAAGCTCCCAGCCAGAACAAAGTACTAGATTTAGGCCCACACTACCCTGGGTAGCTGCTATTTGGTGAGTGCACCTATCTGGGCTCATGCAGGTTGTTTTCTCAAGCTCCTAAGTGGATATAGGAACTAATGGGAGTCACAATATGGCAGCCGCACTAGGCCTCAGTAGGCTGCACGGGGACCCTGGGCTGGTTTGAGCTGTACGCTCCCGATTTTTTGTCAGATTAGTCTGGATAAGCGAATGGAGCCTCACGGTAGGCAGGTCAGTGTGTGTCTTGGATGGATGGCTGGTGGGCTAGGTGTTCTAATGTGCAGAGGACTCAGCAGAGGTAGCCGAGCGCTGTAATGGCCTAAATCGTCTCAGCGAGCGGCACTCCCGCCGCTTCATAATCAGCCTGGGCAGTAGCAGGGAGTATGGAGGGAAAGGCTGGAGGGGTTTTTTCTCTCACCCGTCCTTAGGAAGCGAGGATTCCTCTGGATTAGATTGTGGGATCTCGGAGCTCCTACAGTATACGTCCACTGACGTTCGTGCCAGGCCACACCCCCAACACTTACATGTTTTTATTAATTCTCACAGAGACTAGAGTGTTTCCCCCAAATAGGAAAAAAAATTAAATAACTGTAGCGATACCCCTGTAGGGGCTGCTGAGTATTGTGGTTCACCTGTCACCCTGCCCAGCCCGGCATTCACTTCCCAGACACTCCCAGACAATGAACGGTCCATTAGCTTTGTTTTGTATTTTATTGAGGTATAGAACTTGGATGGGGTTTAGGAAGTATGGGATGCCCAATGGAATTTGTTGCAAACTTGCTGGGACAAACTTTATACAGTTCTGTATATACGCTGCATCTCTTCCTCCTGCACAACTCTTTCTCACAGGGTCAGCTAGCAGGTGGTTTTAGTAGTTAGACCTGACACTGGTCCTCCTGACTGTGCATGTAACTCACCAGCCCTCCTGGCTGTGACTAGTTCCTCTGCTTGAAGACTTGCCCAGCAATGGTAGCTCCTGCTGTCCTCTTTGCTCCTCCTATGCCTCCTGTCTGGAACCTTCCTGCTTTCTTGAAGGGCTCCGTCCACACCCGAGCCCAAGCCCAAGGTCACCCCCCCAGACTGGGAGGCTCCCTCAAAGGCCCTGACAGCCTAGCACTCCATCTTCGAGCTCTGAACAACTCCAACAACTTACCCCCGGCTGGACTGACCTTGAGTATTTAAGGAGTCCTGCCCCCTACCAATCCAGGTTGGGGATTGGTCAGGACTCTCTACAGCTTTCTCAAAGCCTCTGGAAAGAAGAGGGAGGTTTCAGTGACGCTGTCTGTGAGTCACCAGCTGCTACCCTGAGCCACTGCCAGCCCAGATAAACCAAAACAAACAGGCCTGACTTCCAGCCAGGCCTGCCTAAATTTGCCTACACTCACAGCAACCCTAATCTAGCACCTACCTATGTAGGGGTGCTACATAATGTTTGTGACAATAAGCAAATACAGCATGATTTCTGGTGCTCTCTGCTTGCATTAGAGATCCTGCAGTTGACATCCTTCTAAGTTCCATCAATCTGCTTCAAGCTGTTTTTGCATCCCTATAAACTTGTATAAGGAGAGAAGCAGTCTTGATATGAATAAAAGTCCATCGACAAAGGCCCTTGCACTGCAAGTGGGTTAATGTAGCTTAGAAGAGCATTAACTGCAGGATCTCAAATGCTAGCAGAGCGTGCTTGAAAGCATGCTGCATTTGGTCATTGACACAAGCCCAAAGGCTGTTTACATAAGCGAACACAATCACAAAGACTACATTATTTCTGCCAAAAAAAAAAGTAAAATAACCATGAAAATGACTGTTTATTATATTCCAGGTCCACTTTAATAGAGTTCTATTGTCACAGCATACAATTTCATTTTATAACATCAGTATCATAATTCCAATACAAACAAAGATTATACTTGACAATCCAATATAAACTTGCTTGAAAAATCTCCTTTTGTGCTGTGAGTGCTACCTGTCTGATGGCCATCTCTTTGAACAATCTCCTGGAATCCCTGCATGCTTTGCAGCTTTTCCTCTGCTGTTTACTTTCAATTTCCAAAGACTACATATCCCATAGTACCTTGCTGCCTGCAATCTGTGATTCCTGTACTGACTCCACCTCAGGAAACTCCTTCTCTCCTATCAGCACCTCTGTAGTTCAGAAGGCAGGCTCTGTGAAATGTGTGAGACAGCAGTGCCTACTCACAGGGCATAGTGAAAATATATCACAAGGATTCAATGACTGAGAGGTCATAAGTGATCGAGGGGGTGGTAAAAGCATGCCGTTAACCTGTATATACACCTCCCCTCAACGGCTCCCCCTTTAGCTGGAAAGGCCATGGCCAGAGGTGTACCAATCTGGACAAGGCAGAAATTATACCCCCTGTCGCGTACTACCACTTGCCAAATACGACCCATTCAAGTATCCAAATAAGTCGGTTTGCGATGCATGGGGACACCGAGCAGTAGTGCAGAATTTAGGGGGTTAAAACAGACAGCAAGGAGGTGATGCAATGTCTCCCAACAGCCTGTCAATTGTTCTCTGTAGAATAATCCAAACTTGAATTGCTCTTCAGAGAGCAACACTGGTGTAAACTAGCCCTAAATATGTGGGGATCTTCACAATGTAAGTTTACAAAACTTCAAGATCATTCAGATAGAAACATAGAAAAGTTACGGCAGAAAAAGACTGAGTAGTCCTTTGAGTCTGCCCTTTTTTTGTTTTTTTGTTCTTGTTTTTTTATTTTTTGTTTTTTTCCCATTAACTTTGTTGTCTCACTATAGATTTATGTTTATCCCAAGCATGTTTGAAGCCATTTACTGTTGACTGTCTCACAACCTCTGTTGGTAGTTTATTCCAATCATCAACCACCCTTTCAGTAAAATAATACTTTCTAAGATTAGTTTTGAACTTCCCTTTCCCTTATTTCCTCCAGACTGTACATATTAAGTTCCTGAAGTCACTCTTGATATGTTTTATCCCCCAGACCTTTCACCGTTTTTGTTACCCGTCTCTGAACTCTTTCTATCTTATCAATATCTTTTTGTAAGTGAGGTCTCCAGAACTGGACACAGTATTCTAAGTGAGGCCTCATAAAGATCTATATAGAGGAATGAGAACCTCCTTCCTACTGCTGGTGACCCCTCTACTACTACATCCCAGAATTATATTTGCGTTTCTCACTGCCTGGTCACACTGTTTGCTTATTTTGCAATCATCTGAAATAAGCACCACCCAAATCTTTTTCTTCTGTAGTGCTGGCTAACACTGTACCCCCAATGCTGTACTCTCTAAGGGGATTCTTATTCCTTAGGTGCATTTTACATTTAGAAATATTGAGCTGCAGTCTCCACTGCTTTGACCAATCTTTCAGCAATGCCAAATCACCTCCACCCCTATTACACACCTTTGTATCATCAGCAAATAGTCATACCTTGCCCAACAAACCTTTAGTTATATCACTTACATATAAGTTAAATAGAACTGGACCCAGTACATGGCCTTGTGGTACCCCACTAGTAACTGGCCTCTGTTCTGAGTGAACCCCATTTACAACCACACTCTGGGATCTATCCTTTAGCCAACTACATATCCACTGAACCACCCAAAGGTTAAGTCCCAGCTTGTACAGCTTTGTATTAGATCATTATGTGGAACTGTATCAAATGCCTTGCTGAAATCAAGATACACTATGTCCACAGCACCACCCTGGTCCAAAACACTTGTAATATAGTCAAAAGATTCAATCAGATTTGTGTGACATAATCTGCCCTCAGTAAAGCCATGCTGCTTTGGGTCCAGCAAGCTGTGTATTTTTAGGTGATCAATGATCCTTCTTTTGAGAAGTGATTCCATTAACTTGACTACAGTTGATGTTAAACTCACTGGCCTGTATTTGCCAGCTTCTACCTTGCTGCCCTTCTTGTGGATAGGTACAATATTAGCTATCCGCCAATCATGGGGAGCTTCTCCTGTCAGAAGAGATTGATTAAAAAGATCAGTTAATGGTCCAACAACTATGTCTCAAAGTTCTCTTAGAACTCTGGCATGAATACCATCAGGGCCCATTGCTTTATTAAGCTTTAAATGAGCCAGTTCCTCTGCTACCTCTGTCAACAACCTGGTAATTGACTAGAAAAATTAGTTAGAGAAGACTGTCCTCTTCGAGGGGTACTAACCGCCTATCGATTATAACATGGATAGGTGTTCTTCCCGTCGTTCCATCTTCGACCGTTTATGTCCGGTCACTCAAATTGTAGTTGACATCAGTTCAATTACCTTAGTGAAGAGTTTTCTTCCTAGTAACTAGTGGATTTTTATGTGTCGAACGACCTGGGTTTCGTCGTACCGAAATGACTCCCGTCTAATACAGTGTGTTTAGACTAACTTAGAAAACTGATATAATGTTCACAAAACCTGGTCCCACCACGACACCTGTATC
>BLSH010025164.1:121713-139818 GCA_018402905.1 Glandirana rugosa | reverse complement strand
CCCCCCCCCCCCCCCCCCCCCCCCCCCCCCCCCCCCCCCCCCCCCCCCCCCCCCCCCCCCCCCCCCCCCCCCCCCCCCCCCCCCCCCCCCCCCCCAATGCAATGCTTTTTCCGTGATTTGCTGTATCTTGCCAGGAACCGGCAATACATTACAGCCGCAATAATAAATTACAATTTTTCCTTCAGAAATGTTATTTGCTCTGGGTATGTTCTAAACATCACAGAGGTGCAAAATTTGTTCTTTTAAAATATAAAACTTTTGTTATTGTATATGATTTTTCAGTTTTTGTTTTAATATCAAACCAAAGACATTGGTGTTCACTAGAATCCAAATTCTCTCCCACCTCAACATCAGACAGATCAACCTCTTGGCACCGAGCGCAAGCAAATATGTGGCCTCTCAGCGGTAGGCCTTGGCACCAAGGGGCCGCTTATTTGCATGCATTAGTGCAAATAGAGCTGTGCTGAGAGAGTACACCCAGCACACTCCTGGCACAATTACCAGTGACTAACAGAAAGCTATGGATCACCACTCATGGCAGTCCCATGATCATAATCCCCTTACGGGGCTGGGAGGCGCCGGTTCCAAAGGCCTAATAGTAGTAGATTAGAAATAATTAAATACACCATGAAAATGAATATATGATTTTATATTACAACCATGAATATGCTTTAAATGTGAAAAAACTGACAATGACAACACAATTCATTAAAATATAAATATATTTATTTTTTTTTATTTTTTTTATTGTTTACACTATTACACCCAAATATATTAACCTTATACATTTATATATATATATATATATATATATATATATATATATATATATATATATATACATATACATATACATTTATACCACACTTTTATCTGTTTTTAGCAAATCGCAGTACTCATATTCTGTATCACTTGAGATTAACTATGTGCCAAGAGAGATTACAACTTTAGTAAATTAAACTCTGTGTGATTTTGTTTTATTATTGAAGAACTCTGGAAAAAATGTTGTAAATTCTATTTCTGGAGTTGGAATGAGTGCATGAACCCTGCAGTCCCTATGGAGTATCCATACCAAAATACTTTGGAGATAAGGGTATTTGCAATCCAAATAATCCCTTTGATGTGTATATTTTGATGTAATTTAAGTGTTATTTAAGATAGTTTGGAAAAGAATGGAGCAATTTAGAACTGAATGAAAAATGTGATTACAGCGGGGAAAATCTGTGCATTTAGTCTAAAGGGAATGCCTAAAGCACAATTCTCAAGAGGTCAAAGTACTTCTCAATATTTTGTTAATGATGGAATGTACAGTAGTTATGGTAAGTGTAAACCCTAGTATCATAAGCTTTGAATAACAGAATTCTAAATGCAATATCAATTAGAACAGTAAATCTACCATATTATTTTGAGAAATATCAGGATCGTGATGGTTTGAGATCACAAAAAAAATCTGAAGATATAAATGTAGCACCGCACAGGGACACTTCTATTATTTCTATTATATTTTAGAAAATACTTGATTAAAGCGGAGTTCCACCCACATTTTTCACGCCTCACCATGCAGCACTAATGTGCATCCTTAAAATGAATTGACAATTTTTTTATCACTTATTTGATTTATGCCTGTATCTAATTTCACTTCTTCTTTTAGGGGCCGCGGCACTGTACGTCATTTCTGGTTTTGCATTTGCTCTTGGGAGATCTTGGTCAACTTGGCATGGCACTGCTCCCATTTTGCATTGGCGTCTATGGAAAATCTTGGTCAGCTTGGCATGGCACTTCTCCCATTTTGCATTGGTGTCTAAGCAAAATCTTGGTCAGCTTTGCATGGCTGTGCTCAGTACACCATCCATACATGTCAGAAGACACAGTGCAGGACACATACAGCTCAGTACACTGTCCTTACATGTCGCTAAGTGCCTGGGAATTTGTGAATGTATGAGGAGCAATGCCTCGTGGGACATACAGTCCTGGGCAGGAGAAGGAAGTGAGTAGTTCTAAAGGCAGAAGTTTTTTTACCTTGCTATAGGGGCACTCTATACTATACTTTGTGGCTTGCTATGGGGGCACTCTGAAGACAGTATCGCAAAAGCGCCGGTGGGGAACCCCAGAAGGGGAGGATCAGAGCTGCTCAGTGCAAAACCATTTCACAGAGGAGGTACGTTTTGCTATACGGCACTGCGTCACTTTAACTGACAATTGCGCAGTCATGCGATGCTATACCCAAACAAAACTAATGTCCTTTTTTTCCCCACAAATAGAGCTTTCTTTTGGTGGTATTTGATCACCTCTGCGTTTTTTATTTTTTGTGCTACAAAAAAAAAATCCCGACAATTTTGAAAAAAAAAATATTTTTTACTTTATTCTTTAATACATATCCAAAAAATAAAAATAAATGTATTCATTAATTTAGGCCAATATGTATTCTTCTACATATTTTTGTTAAAAAAAAATCTCAACAAGGGTATATTGATTGGTTTGTGCAAAAGTTATCACGTCTACAAACTAGGGGCTAGATTTACGGACTTTTATTTGTTTTATGCTTTTACTGGTAATGGCGACGATCTGTGATTTTTAGCAGAACTGCGACATTGCGGCAGACAAATCTGACCCTAAGTGACACTTTTTGGGGACCAGAGACATTATTACATTGATCAGTGTTATAAAAATTCACTGATCAATGTATAAATGACACTGGCAGGGAAGGGGATAACACTAGGGGTGATCAAGGGGTTAACTGTGTTCCCTGGGTGTGTTCTAACTGTGTGGGGGCTGGGCTGCCTGGGACAACAAAGAGATCGCTGTTTCTGATCACTAGGAACAACCGATCTCAGAGTTGGCCCCTGTCAGAACGGGGATCCGCCTTGTTTACATAGGCAAACCCCGTTCTGCCTCTCTGTACTCATATCGTGGGTGGCCGGCGGACATCGAGTCACGTCGTGCCCACAGTTACACATGCACGGACGGTTTGCGCAGGAGAGCCTACCTGCCACAGTGTATACAGTAAATATATACACTGTGTCTGGTCGGCAAGTGGTTAAAGGTTCTGTGCAGGGAAGATCAGCATCTGAACCCAGAGAAGGTGGAGGCTGACAGACTGGAGGTAATATATACATATATATATATATATATATATACAAATGCATTTAAAGTAAAAGTTACCAGTATTGTGCATCATATTTAAAATGATTATAACCATGAAAAAGGTCTCAGCCTTTAGTACTACATTAATATAAAATATTTATATCACCCCTCATATAGCTTCCTGGCTGACTCCCAGTTAAAAATACCCTGTATATCCTACTTCTGGGTAAATGTATTATTATATATATGATATAAGTTACACTATATGCATATAATATAACTTTCACTGTTTCACATTATAAATTAACCCCTTCTGGTAGTAATTATCTGCTGTTTTTGTTCTATAAAGGCCTACATTTTGTTTTTTTAACCCCATCATGACAGGTGATAAAAAAATAAAAATAAAAATCATGCTGCTGCTACTAAATGCCTTTTGCTGGCCATACACATTGATGTTTGGATTCTTAGCATATTCAATGAATGGACGAATGTCATTCGAAAAGTTCACTTGCTTTCGAAATTCAATTTTAAAATGAATGTAATTTCTGAACAAAAACCACACACATTGTCTGAAAATTTGTTGGAGAAAAGCTTTCTGCTCTTTCAAATTTTCCCGTCACTGTGCTCGAAAACCAATGTCAATTTGACCACACTTACAATTAGAAAATCGAACAAACCTTGAATGAAAATTTTCGATGGAATGTATGGCCAGCATAAACAGACGTAGGCAGCTTGAATAAAGCTACCTGTCTATGACAAGGGAGTCTGTCATGTATATTATTATATTACAATCCTGTCTGAAAATCTTCAAAACAGTGGTTTAGGTCTCTTTAAAAAAAAGTTTTCTTTGCATAAAACTTTCGATCTCTGAGTCCACTGATATGTACCAGATTCAACCTCTAACAGTATATATATCTCTTCTGTCTGTTATTCTCAGAGTGGATTAGATATTTTGTTCCATAATTATATAGCTGGTTATTTATATTTACCACTGCATACCTATAAATATTCAAGAATAAATGTTCTTTCTTTTAAACTTTACATAACAACTAAATTATACACCACACTTTTTTTCTTTTTTAATTTTCATCCGATTAATCGAAAAACAGATCGACCAACTAATCGATTATGAAAATAATCTTTAGTTGCAGCCCTATTAATCTATAAAGCAAATCAGATTTAACCACTTCAATACTGGGCACTTAAACCCCCTTCCTTCCCGGACCAATTTTCAGTTTTCAGCACTGTTGCAGTTTGAATGACAATTGCGCGGTCGTGCAACACTGTACCCATATGAAATTTTTATCATTTTTTTCACACAAATAGAGCTTTCTTTTGGTGGTATTTAATCACCTCTGGGTTTTTTATTTTTTGCGCTACAAACTAAAAAAAACTAAAATTTTCAAAAACAATGCATTTTTCTTCGTTTCTGTTATAAAATATTGAAAATAAGTAATTTCTCTTCATACATTTTGACCAAAAATGATACTGCTACATTTCTTTGTTAAAAATAACCCAAATCGGAGTTTATTTGGTGTTGGCGGTGATGGCGGACAGACAGATGTTTTGTGCACTGTGACAGACATGATGGGGACATACAGATGTTTTGGGGACTGTGACAGATGTGATGGGGGACAGACAGATGTTTTGTGTATGGTGACGGATGTGACAGGGACAGACAGATGTTTTGGGGACTGTAACAGATGTGATGGGGCACATACAGATGTTTTGGTGACTGTGACAGATGTGATGGGGGACAGACAGATGTTTTGTGTATGGTGACAGATGTGACGGGGACAGACAGATATTTTGGGGACTGTGACAGATGTGATGGGGCACATACAGATGTTTTGGGGACTGTTTTATGGGGAAACTCATGTGTATGGGGACAGGGGTATCAGTGGTGCTTGGTGTACTGTGTGGGGGGCAATCTGTGAGAGCTCTCTGTATGAAATCATTTTCATACAGAGAGCTGTCACAGAGCTGCAGCTTCCCCTCCCTCCCCCCACTCAGTTCTCACTGAGCTTGGCGGGGGGAGAACTGACACAGAGACACGTGTCTCTGTTTACATCGTGACAGCTGTGATTGGACACAGCCGCCACATGATCATAATGATCACAGGATCGAGCTGCAGTGTGCCGCGTGGCCGCGCTGTGAGCACCCATTCTGAAGGACGTACATGAACGTCCAGTCAGAACGGCATGACTCCCACCCGGCCGTATATATACATTAGCCGGGTGGGAAGTGGTTAAACATCAAGTACAGCCATACAATTAATAATAGTTCAGTATAATCAACATTACAAAAATATTAACATATACATATATAAATCAATAAGTAATAACTAAAAATGAATAAACAGAATATTCTGCCTTTTTTTTAAACAGAAAAACGGTTTATTAGAATATGCCAAATACATAACAATGCTACATAGCTGTTGATGCAAACAGTTAAAGGAGATATGGAAAGGCACATACAATAAAATTTGTTATTGCAACAAAAGTCTTGACAAAACATTAAGGATGATGACTCCCCACACATCTGCAGGAGCAAGACATTGGTGAGGAAAGAGAGAGGTAGGGTTGAGGTAGGATAAGGTAGAGAAGGAGGGAAAGAGGGGAAAAGAAAGAGTAAAGAAAAAACAGGTAGGGCATCAGGAAAAAAAGGGGGGAAAGGGGGGCAGGCACAATCCTCATCCAGCAAGATTTTGCAGCGGAAAATCCCACCATACATATTGTCATTGGTTGTAGTTGGTGAGTAACATCCTTACCCCATGAGTTTATCCAGGCAGACTAAATGTTATCAAACTTTCCAAGGCATTTATGATTCAAGTAAGTGAGCTTATACAAAATCCTGCCCACAGTTAATTCTATGACTGGACATTCGTGTCTCTCTGCTAATGGTTGGAAGTATAATTTCAAATGATTACTTCAATGCCTTTTGTTACTTTTATGGTCTATTTATTTCAAAATGTGGGCTGAAAAATAAATTGAACTTTTTTTTTGTAAACTGTTTGACTACGGCTCCTAGAAGACCATGCAACTACTTTGGAACCAAAAGCGCTGAAGGTTGCTGGCCAAATACTTCTCTAAATATGAGGATTCTTCAAAAAGTTTCCACACTTTTTTTAACTCTATTATATATATAAAAGTGTGGAAACTTTTTCAAGATCCTCGTATTTGTGTGAACTGCAATTATCCCATCGTGTAAAAATCAAATTCATATTCACTTTGAATACCTAATCATGTACAGTTGCTTTTCACATGATTGGATGATAGAAGTGAGTATTCACACTATTTTTTCAGTAAAGATTTTTTCAGTAAAGACTTTTTAGTACATTGGCAATTAAAACTGTACACAAGTTAGGATAAATTGGAGCTATATACAACTCATACAAATCTTGAGTAAAAACATTGATAAAGAGAGCCCTTAGTTAGCCTTTATTTTGGAACTGCAGGAGTCTACATAGCAGGATGCCAGAATTGGAGGCTTTATAATGATTTTGCATTGGGGCCCCAATAATTATAATTGCTATACTGGTAAGTGGTTGTAAACCTTAGACATGAAATATGAACAAAGCATATCCCTCTATAGTGAGTCTCAATTAAAAGCAGTAAGGGGTTGATTTACTAAAGGCAAATCCACTGTGCTCTACAAATGCACTGCAAGTGCACTTGGAAGTGCACTCCCTAATTGCCACCAAGACCCCATTGCGTTTAGAAGAGTCTTTAGCTGTAAAGATTTGAGGACATTTCAGATGAGAACAATTTGGTGATCTGGTCGCTTCAAAATGAGTCTCTTGAATGCAAATAATATCGCATTGGTACTCCAATGCGGTCTTCCACATTGAGCGTCTTTTGCAAGGGTTGTTGAGGCCTCTCACATTAAAGGACATCAGCTTAAGAGGCATGTTCTTTGGAAATAGTGCTGATATACCATCTAGTTATATTGTCGCACCGATTAGCGGCACGAAGTGCTGAGTGTCTGTAGGGTACCCCATAGAAATCAAAACTAAAACATTGGATTTGGCTAGGTGCAGAAGGAAAAGCAGAGTCTGAGAAGAACAAAAGAGCCGTAAGGGTAACTTGAATGATTGGAAAACAAAACAGTTCAAAGAAGGCTGACATATTCGCAGCTCAAGTAAGGGGGATCACTGACTTACCAAGGCTTCTTCAAGCAAGGTTGCAAACAAACAAATAAAGTCTTACTCACATCAGCCGAAAGCCTGGTGGAAAGTTCCCTCAGCTCCAGTTGGGACTGTTGCATCGAACTGAGACCGCTAGGTGAGTTTCGCCGGGAAGCCCCATTTATAGAGGATTTTGTGATTCCGTAGTACTTTCGTTATTGGGACTAAATTGCTTCTTGCTGCCATAGTAGCTTTCGATAGGTCGGCGTAGACTGAGATGCCCGCATATGGGCAGGGTCAGGTTTTTCCTAGAGAACAACATCAGCTGTTCCTTGGTTTGATAAAAATGGATTTTTGCTATCACGTCACAAGGTATTTTTTCTGGTAGGTGGGGTGGCTTTGGCAGTCGGTGCACTCTGTCGATCATCAGGTCTATAGGCTGCAGTGTGGGTAGGGTAGTGCTCATTAGTTGTTGCAGATAGGTGCGCAGCTCTGCTGGTTTGATGGATTCTGGTACGCCCCTGAATTTCAGGTTGTTCCTTCACGCCCTATCCTCTAGGTCTGTGGCCTTTGACCTTAGTGCAGTTAACTCATCTGTAATGCTGTAGTGTGCGTCCACCAACTTATTATGTGCCAGGAAGAAATCACTCATCTTTGATGCAATAAAGCTTACTCTGTCGCCCAGATCATTAATCTCCCTCTTGGTCGCATTTATAAAGCTTTCCATGTCCTGGTGGATTGCTCCTCGCAGTGTCAAGAGCATCCCCTTCAAAGTATCGTCCGTAATGGCCTGACCTGAGGTTGGGAAAGCATCCAGCTTTTGGGCAAAGGAGAATGTCTCCTCCATGTCCTAGCTCCCTAGCTCCCTTCCCCCGCCATGCTTGAGGCCTCCTCATGTGCCTCCGTTCTCCTCCTTTATTTTATGGGGCTGTCAGATGGGGAGTTCGGTAGGGGGAATGCCTCCCCTGACTGCTTATCTGGAGTCTTGTGGCCCTGGGCACGCTCTCTTCCTCTCCCTGCTGCCGCGCCGTTCATTGTAGTGGCGGCAGCACCATCTTGGTTTCGCCGCCCTAATACAGGAGAGAAGAAGTCCTGTATTTTCCTCGGTCCTTCCCGCTCCTTCCGCTTCTCCGTGGACTGCATGTCGCTCTCCCGCAGTGGCCGGGATGGATGAGCTGCTCGGGTGCTCCTGAAAGTCGCTGGGACACGCTGTGTTCCACCAGGCAGTCGGAGCTCGGTCTCTACACGTCCATGCACTCCGGCTGCCGGCTCCACCCCCCGGAAGTGCACTCCAAGTGCACTTGGAAGTGCAGTCATGTAGATCTGAGGGGAAGATATGAAATGAGGGGAAGCTGTGCTGATTTATATCATCCAATCATGTGCAATCAAAAATGCTGTTTTAGATTTTTCTTGCATGTCTGCCTCAGGTCCACAGTGACTGCACTTTCAAGTGCACTTGCAGTACACTTCCAAGTGCAATTGCAGTGCACATGTAGTGCACAGTGGATTTGCCTTTAGTAAATAAACCCCAGTGTCATTTCTGTCTGCTGCCTCTTTCCTCTACTATCCACATTAGTCACTTCTAACAAGTTTTCCTGACAGCAAGAGAAAAAGATGACACGAGAGGGAGCTCCAGCTGTGTGAAGGGGGGGGAGGGGTCCCTTCTCTCCAATCAGCTGTCAGAGTTACCCTCACTAAGCTCTACAGAGTGTAATTTCAGCTATTTGCCTCTTTTTTATTTGACATCTCAGAGAAGCTTTGTAAATGCTGGGCTTGAAATGGGAGTAGAGAAGAGAAGACTGCAGGTACAACTTATATAGGAGGATTTGTTTCATCTCTGTGTATCACTTTGGACCAGTCACTTCACTGGATGTATGTAAGGGTTTGCAACCACTTTAATTATTTATTTTATTTCAGGTACTTATATACTTACTATACTTGTATACTTACTATACAATATAGTGCCGTCAATTTACGCAGGGCTTTACATACACATTATACATTCACATCAGTCCCTACCCTCAAGGAGCTTACAATATAAGGTCCCTAACTCACATTCATACATACACATACTATGGCCAATCTAAACAGGAGCCATTTAATCTACCAGTATGTCTTTGGAGAGTGGGAGGAAACATATGTGCCCAAAGGAAACCCACGCAGGCACAGGGAGAACATGCAAACTCTAGGCAGGTGGTGTCGTGGTTGGGATTCGAACCAGTAACCCTTTTGCTGCTAGCAACCACTTCACCACTGTGTTGCCCCTAATTACAATTGATTATAATTCTTACTTTTTATTAATACAAAGGGCAATTTGCAGAGTGCAGGAAATAATAGCTAAGCAACAAACACAATGCATTGTTTCAACTGTTTTAAACAAGTGAGTCTTAAAATAATACTTCTGTAATTTTATGCATGTACATGCATAAATATGAATCAGAGAAAATGATAAAAGAAAGTTTGGATGAACACTACAGAGTATTCTCCCACCATCGTATGAATATCATGTAGTGTTACAAGTAGTGTTACATAGCAAATGCACCCAAAAGTGTGGTCCTCAGGTTTCAATCCACCTCCCTTCTGCAGAACTATTTTAATTGAATGCAAAAGAAAGAGGGTCAATACACAATGGATGTGAAATATAATCAAAATATTCATCCAATATTGAGATGGCCACCAAAAAGAATATAGAATGTAAAAAATGTGTAAAAAATGATGATGAAGAAAAACTTTCCAGAGGACAAATAAAGTTAGTCGTGAAAGCCCACTGTAGCTGTACCGAACTGGCTCTGCTTCAAAGATGAAAATTATGAGCACTATCAAATCATGGTGCTGAAGATTCCATAGATACGTGGATATAATTCAAATTTTGGAACAGAATGTACATCCTTTCAATATAATTGACAGAAAACTGATGGATTCACTAAACTGTGGTCTAGAGGAGGTGACACAAGGAAATTGAACAAGAAAATTGTATAATGTATGGCCAGCTTTACCCTGGATACACCTTGCTTATGAGTAGACGTTATATGCTTTGAAAGTTTATTTACTTACGTTCTGATAACACACGTGGGAGCAGATACCCTGTGAGGGAGAAGAGCTTGGATATGTAAGTGGCTTGGGTGTATGGACAATTTATAAAAAAAATAACAGTGAAAGTGTCAAACTGATGTGGCAAGTTAGAAGACATAGGAATTCAAGTTGAAAGTTTTTGCCAGCTATGTTCCCAGGACACATAAAAATCCAGTCAGTGTTTCAATTGATCTGTTGCCATCTGCCTGAAAAAGAAATATCACTTTTAAATGGAATTACTTTTTAATACCTCCTCAGCTGCTATACAAAAAGCTTTTAATGCAGAGTAAATTAAGAATTCTGGAGGGAAAACACAAATTCATTTGTAATGATTCCAGCAGGTGAGTAGACCATGGAATTCAGCTGCAGAGAACACCCTGAACTATTAGCTTTACACTAACTGATCCATAACCCTTTGACTGCCAAGGGTGTGTACAATATGTCATAGCTGTACATATCTCATAAAGAGTCAATGGCATATGGAATAGGTTATAGCAATGAAAAGGGTTTATGTAAGTGCATGGCTGCAATAGTGGCCATGCAATTGTTTATTTATTTAATACAGGTACTTATATAGTGCCATCAATTTATGCAGCACTTTACATATATTTTGTACATTCACATTAGTCCCTGTCCTCAAGAAGCTAATGATCTAAGGTCCCTAACTCACAATCATACATACAAATACTGGGGCCAGTTTAGACAGAAGCCAATTAACCTACCAGAATGTCTTTGGAGTGTAGGAGGAAACAGCAGTAGCCAGAGGAAACCCACACAGGAACAGGGAGAACATGCAAAGTCCATGCAGGTAGTGCCATGGTTGGGATTTGAACTGGCGACCCTAGTGAATTGTTTTAAAATTACCTTTATACAATGCCCAATAGAAATGATCAGGAAATTAGGGAGGTGGTTGTTGAATGCTTGCTTACAGTTTTGCATACATTTGATTTTCATTGCTTCAAAAATGCATAAAATAAATCCATACATGTTTGTTATTGATGAACTTAAGCAGTATTATCCTTAAATGTACATTTGTAGGATTATACTACAGGCACTAAGAACTGTTTTATGGCTTTGGTAAACATTTATGTAGCTATCATGAGATACATTTAATCAACATAACCATTTTTTAAATTCTATATCTCCTATGCTATCAGAAAATATATGGTATTCATTCACAAACTAGGAAGTCTGTAATGCATGTGCAAAATAGCAACAATAGCTCAAACACCTGAAATGCAAAATAGGGGCAGCGCCTGTCAGTGAAATGGAAAACTATAGCATAGCATTGTTTATTAACTTAATGCAGTTTTACCTTTATATTTATAATGGCAATTTTTATGATAAAGTTGTGTGTGCTAAAAATAATTCATAGCTTTAGTAAACAATTGTGCTGTTCACTAGAGATACATTTATTAACATTAACATCTTTTAAATGTATATCTCCTATATGATCAGAAAATATATGGTCTCTAGTCACAACATTGGCTCAACCACTTAAAATTCAAAACAGAAGCAGTGAAAGTAAAACTATAACATACCCTTCAACATTTCTATACCCCATAAAAAGAGAACAGAATAAACAAAGAACCAGATAGGCTTTTGTAGCCTCCTCGACGGTATTCCAGAGTGTGTCTCGGGGTATGTTTTCACTGCAAATAGCGGTAACCCTGAGCCACACTCGGGATTGCATCGCTGGATCCAAGGCTGGATTACTTACCTTGTCCCCTGGATCCAGCGATGTCCCCCCGCTGTGTCTGCTGTTTGTGTCCTCCGCCTGATGCCTGTGTGATGCCAGGCTCCGTTCCCTGCAAGCGTTGTGTCGCACGGGGGCCGAGCCTGGCGGGAAATTCAAAAAGTGAAACACACAGTAAACATAACGTAAGATTACATTACTGTATGAATTCATTTCACGTCCCTTTTGTCCCTAGTGTTTGCCCAGTACCCTGCATGCACTTTTATATTATTTATGCCATTCTTTCTGCCTGGAAACTTGAGAATGTCCATGGCATAAAAAAGCATTCCTTTACGTCAAAAGCATTTTTTGATCAGCTAGAAAACAGCGATAGTAAATAAGAATCACTTGTAGAATTGAGTGATACTGATTTTTGGGGAAATGTATCATCAGACACTGACAACAGCGACAATCCTGCAAATTAGCATAATCAGTGTTTTTGATTAGATTACATTATTGAATACTTTTTTTTATTATTATATTATTATTTTTTGATAATTATTTATAGTTATTTATTATATTATATTTTTTTTCATATATTATAATTTATGATGTATTTATTTCAAACTTTATCATACCCGAGATGTCTACTAGACTCTTGTCTTAATTGAGTTATTTCTAAGAATTACAGGCCTACAATATAAAACGCCAAATTTCTATGTACTGCTTTGAGACACAAAAATCTGACATAATCATACCGCCTAGGAGGTTAATTACTAAAAGTCACAAATGTACCATCATCATTAAAGCAACAAATGTTACCCTAACAGCAATAATATAACAAAATGTAATATTTCATATGTACAGAACTCCTAGATAAGCCATAGTGGAGAGAGGTGATGAAGAAACCTCACTTAAAATTCAGAGATATACACAAAGCCCCAGAAGCCAATCCCCACATATATACAGTTTTATCCTTTATCCTTATTAGCTCTGCTAAATCCTTCATAATCAACATAATTTTTAAGGCCAAAATAATCAGCAGGGCTCATGCTCCTTTCTGATTGGAGAACTGTAGCTCTGATACAGCAGGGGACATGCTGGACATCAACAGAGAGACATAGGATTTTACAGTAATTTTCTGCAGCCTACTGGTGGGGGACAGACTTTCTACCAAGGATATGACTGCTTTCAAAATAAAACTAACTGTAAAACTTTGCACACCTTTTGGTTTGAATGTATTTGACTGATTTAAATTCAAAGATCAGTTGGGCTTTAAAGGGTATCTGTACTTTAGGTACAAGTTGTCCTTTAAGGCCGACCACACACGGTTCAAATCTCGGCTGGTTCAGCAGGAACCAGCCAAGATTCAAACCATTAATGGGCAGGCTGAATGTACCAAGTTGATCAATCAATCAACTTGGTTACACCCAGCCTGCTGGATTAAAGCCTCGTACACATATGTGAATTTCGGACAGGAATTTTCATTTGACGGCTGATCATTCTAAATTCTTACTGTTTGTATGCTTCTTTCGACAGCCAATTTAGATGTTTTTTTGTAAGACAAAAGCTGGATGTGCAGACTAGTACATTTTTTTTCGTACGGCAACTCAACATCTGATTTTCGTCTCATTAGTACGGTTTTCGTACGAAAAAAATCGTACAATCACGACTTTGCATGCTCAGAAATGAAAAAATTCATACAAAACAATTCAACACATTACGTCACTTCTGACGTTGAATTTGGTCACACGAAAATTTTCATATTGTGAGCACGCTCTTCACTTTCGACATGAGATAAGCATCCAACAAAAAACGGACGTTCTGTTGTCTGAAATTCTCATTGTGTGTACGAGGCTTTATTTGCAATTATCACAAGCAGTTGCTATAGCCACTAGTGATAATCACTGTCTTCTCCTGACAGGGATGCTCCTCCAGCCTGTAAGAGCAGTCACTGCAGCCTCTTCTCTCATATGCTCTAGCATCGGGATACCCTGAAATCATCAAGACTAATACAGAGCCCATAATGTAATAAAGTAGAATGGAAGATTGCCAATTGCTGTGAAAATGGAGGATCAGGAAATCAAAAGTGATTTTAGCATCCCTTATATCAAAAGTTACATTTAAATCTTGCAGTGCAAGGGCTGGCCTATTGAAAGGGAGCATTTTCCCCCCCGGCAACAGGCTTTAAGTCATGGACTCAATTCTTTAAGTGCAGCCCACAAAGTCTGATACTTACCTCAACCTGTTTCAGATATCTTCACTGTGTGGTCCTGCCCGGAGTCATACAGATTTATTTCATAGAGACCTCGCTGGCTTCTCTTCATCCTGTGCATGCATATAATGGCCCACATCTTTCCTATGTGGAGAACTGCACTCTGCAAGATAGCAGGAGACTGACATGTATGGCTCCCCATAGGAATGAATTGGTCCATGGCACACATGCTAGCATTAAGATATTTGTTTGCATTGGTATTTGTCCCCCCGCTGCAATGTTCAGCTACCCATGCCCTTCTTTTACCAAAAGCTTGCAAACTGGCTTTGAAAAAGACCAGAAAGAGAAATTACAAGAATGTTGACTTCAATAGGGTTTGGTAGCTACCCATGTATGTTTGGCGAGCGTCCAGTGAACTGAAGTAGCTTGGTTTGTTCATCACTACTGCTGGCTAATTGTACACTTCAGGATTAATTCTTAATATGAGCTTGATAGAAATTATCCAGTGGTACTCGTAATCACCGGTAAAAAAATGGTAGTACTGCAACCCTAGTCACTAGTTCTGGCCTTTTTCAAAGCCAGTTTGCAAGCTTTTGGTAAAAGAAGGGCATGGGTAGCTGAACATTGCAGTGGGGGGACAAATACCAATGCAAACAAAATTATTATTATTATTATTAATGCTAGCATGTTTTGGCTATGGGACAGGAAGTGAAGGGAAATTACAAAAAAAACTTGACAGGAGGTACAGTGCGTTGAAAAAGCATTCATAAATTTCCAGATTTTGTCATGTTACAGCCAAAAAGGTAAATGTATTTTATTGGGATTTTATGTGATAGACCAACACAAAGTGGAACATAATTGTGAAGTGGAAGGAAAATGATAAATGGTTTTCTAACATTTTTTCAAATAAATATCTGAAAAGTGTTGTGTGCATTTGTATTCAGTCCCCTTTACTCTGATACCCCTTACTAAAATCTAGTGGAACCAATGCTCTTCAGACGTTGCCTAATTAGTAAACAGAGTCCACCTGTGTGTAATTTAATCTCAATATAAATACAACTGTTCTGTGAAGCCCTCAGAGGTTTGTTAGAGAACCTTAGTGAACAAACAGCACCATGAAGGCTAAGGAACACACGAGACAAGTCAGGGATAAAGTTGTGGAGAAGCTTAAAGCAGGGTTAGGTTATAAAAAATACCCCAAGCTTTGAACATCTCACGGAGCACTGTTCAATCCATCACCCAAAAAATGGAAAGAGTATGGTACAACCCTCAAACCTACCAAGACATGGCCGTCCACCTATACAGACAGGCCGGGCAAGGAGAGCATTAATCAGAGAAGCAGCCAGGAGGCCAATGGTAACTCTGGAGGAGCTGCAGATCCATAGCTCAGGTGGGAGAATATGTGCACAGGACAACTATTAGTCATGCACTTCACAAATCTGGCCTTTATGGCCAGAAGCCATGTGGGGGAGGTGCCCTGGTCTGATGAGACCAAAATGTAATTTTTTGGCCTAAAAGCAAAATGCTATTTGTGGCGGAAAACAACCTGTACATCACCTTGAACACACCATCCTCATCATCATGTTGCGGGGATGCTTTTCTTCGTCAGGGACAGGGACAGGGAAGCTGGTCAGAGTTGATGGAGAGGTGGATGGAACCAAGGAAGCTGGTCGGAATTGATGGGAAGATGGATGGAGCCAAATACAGGGCAATCTTAGAATCTGCAAAAGACTTGAGACTGGGGTGGAGATTCACCTTCCAGTTGGACAATGACCCTAAACACACAGCCAAAGCTACAATGGAATGGTTTAGTTCAAAGTAAATTCATGTGTTAGAATGGCCCGGCCCAAATCCAGACCTAAATCCAATTGAGAATCTGTGACAAGACTTGAAAATTGCTGTTCCCAGATGCTCTCCATGCTGACAGAGCTTGAGTTATTTTGCAAAGAAGAATGGGCAAACATTTCACTCTCTAGATGTGCAAAGCTGGTAGAGACCTCCCCACAAAGACTTGCAGTTGTAATTGCAGTGAAAGGTGGTTCTACAAAGTATCGACTCAGGGGGCTGAATTTGTAAACAAATTTGAAAATCATTTGTCATTTTCCTTCTACTTAATAATTATGTGGCACTTTGTGTTGGTCTATCACATAAAATCCCAATAAAATAAATTTATGTTTTTGGTTGTAACATGACAAAATGTGGAAAATTTCAAGGGGTATGAATACTTTTTCAAGGCACTGTATAACTTTCCCTTACTCTGTTGAAAAAAAAAAGAAATTGGCATTAATTTCTACTTTAAAGGAAAACTTGCACACAGCAGCTGAATACAGATTGACCTAAATGCTGGGCATCCCCCACCTGGGCTGACCTCCTGTGAAAGTGGCCATATGATATAGTTAGTTAATATGCTTAGTACAGTGTTATTTGATGAAGGCAATAAAAGAAACTGTTCAGAACAAAGTGTTGCATGATAATCGAATGCAGTGTAGAGACAATCCTAGATAGTTATCTACAGAATATATTATTTTAATGCTATGACACCATATTTCCTGTAACTGGTTATCATATATGGCCACTTGCAGGAGGTGTCACTGCAGGGGATAAAAGGATACCTAGCATAGTCAGTCCTCTTTCTACTGCTGTGCTTATTGGAGACCATGTACTGAAGTCTAATATTGAAGTTGAGGGGGTGAGGCAACTCCATCACTCCAAGCTGAATATGGAAAAACAGAAGTTAATTCTGAGCTCCAGACTATTAGGATAACACAGCTAAAAAAAACAATGTTTCTGACTAAGTAGAAGTATGTAAGTTGCTTACCTCTATACAGAACTGTGCAGGGAAGAACCCTGAAGGTCTGGCTTTGATTCAGCACTGTAACAATTTATCTACAGTAACTTCTGTTTAAAGCTGAAATGGTAATGACCAGAAAGTTTAAAAATAAAAAAGCAGCTCTGCCTGCAATACTCTCCTTTAATTTTGAGATGTTCTCCACAGTACCTCTTCTCCTCCACAAGATGCTGTTAGGTTGAAAGACGTCCAGTGTTATCCAGTTCATTCCCCGTAGGCCCTGGGGAAGGAAGGGCCTCATCATGCTGACCTGAGCTTACAGTACTCTTGGGCAAAAGGGCACTTAAACCTCATTATAAAGCCACTGTACAGTCCAGGAGTAAGCACCATCCCCTGTCATCACTGAGGATGAACATTAACCACTTGACAACTGGGCACTTAAACCCCTTAACAACCAGACCAATTTTCAGCTTTCAGCGCTCTCACACTTTGAATGACAATTACTCAGTCATGCAACACTGAACCCATATGAAATTTGCGTCCTTTTTTTCACACAAATAGAGCTTTCTTTTGGTGGCATTTAATCATCTCTGGGTTTTTTATTTTTTGCGCTATAATTAAAAAAAGACCGAAAATTTTGTAAAAATATGAATTTTTCTTCGTCTCTGTTATAAAATTTTGCAAATTAGTAATTTTTCTTCATAAATTTTGGCCAAAATTTATACTGCTACCTATCTTTGGTAAAAAAAAACAAATTAGTGCATATTATTTGGTCTTTGTGAAAGTTATAGAGTCTACAAGCTATGGTGCCAATCACTGAAAATTGATCACACTTGATTTACTGACGGCCTATTATTATACGTGATTAAACAAAAAAAAATGGTTTCTATCCATCGTCATATTTAAAACCGGTTTTAAATACTTCTTTTTAATGATTAAACGTTTTAAAATATTGTCTCTGCTTCTTTTTAAGTATAAAAATGTTTTAAAAGCCAGAAAAAAATTAATATCGCGTTTTTTATTTTTTGGGTCTCTACTAATTTACGGTGGTTTTCTTTCGAGATAAACACACTTTTTTTCCTGCGTTTAAAGTATACCCAAGTCACAACGTACTGACTCATTAACAGTAAGTTTCACACTCTCGC
>BLSH010025164.1:77113-107518 GCA_018402905.1 Glandirana rugosa | reverse complement strand
TGCCCCCCCCCCCCCCCCCAGCAATAAACTATATCCTAACACTGTGTATAAATTTTGTGTAAAAACAATCAGCGCAGTAAGAAATAGAATATAAAATAAAATCATTTAAGTGTACCACTAACCAATGATTGTAGCTAGAACATCTCCAAGTGTTTTCCACTGCACTCCAAATGACATACACTATATAACTTATTGTAGCGAAATCTCCAACCCAATGTGTATTCTTAACAATAAAATTAAAAATAGAACATATTACTAACACAAAATTATAAGTCGACAAAGTGTCCATATGATGCAAACAAATAGAAAGTCCTCCAGCATCGTGCCATGAGATTAGTGTTTTCTTCTTCTTACAAAAACAATCAATGCAATGCATGCATCCACCCAGTGCTCTTATCATGCACTGACATCATTCCATAAACCCCAACAATAAATTAAGGTCATATACAGTATCTCACAAAAGTGAGTACACCCCTCACATTTTTTGTAAATATTTTATTCTATCTTTTCATGAGACAACAAGTGTACATCTTGTATAACAGTGTGAAATTGCTGTCTCCTCAAAATAACTTAACACATAGCCATTCATGTCTAAACCGCTGGCAACACAAGTGAGTACACCCCTAATTGAAAATGTTCAAATTGGGCCCAATTAGCCATTTTCCCTCCCCGGTGTCATGTGACTCGTTAGTGTTACAAAGTCTCGGGTGTGAATGGGGAGCAGGTGTGTTAAATTTGGTGTTATCGCTCTCACTCTCTTATACTGGTCACTGGAAGTTCAGCATGGCACCTCCTGGTAAATAACTCTCTGAGGATCTGAAAAAAAGAATTGTTGCTCTACATAAAGATGGCCTAGGCTATAAGAAGACTGCTAAGACCCTGAAACTGAGCTGCAGCATGGTGTCCAAGACCATACAGCAGTTTAACAAGACAGGTTTCACTCAGAACAGGCCTTGCCATGGTTGAACAAAGAAGTCGGGAGCTCAGCATCATATTTAGAGGTTGTCTTTGGGAAATAGACATATGAGTGCTGCCAGAATTGCTGCAGAGGTTGAAGGGGTGGGGGTCAGCCTGCCAGTGTTCAGACCATCTGCCGCACACTGCATCAAATTAGCTTGCATGGCTGTTGTCCCAGAAGGAAGCCTCTTCTAAAGATGGTGTACAAGAAAGCCCACAGTTTGCTGAAGATAAGCAGACTAAGGACATGGATTACTGGAACCATGCCCTGTGGTCTGATGAGACCAATATAAAGTTATTTGGTTCAGATGGTGTCAAGCATGTGTGGTGGCAACCAGATGAGGAGTACAAAGACAAGTGTGTCTAGCCTACAGTCAAGCATGGTGGTGGGAGTGTCCTGGTCTGGGGCTGCGTGAGTGCTACTGGCGGTACTGGGGAGCTACAGTTCATTAAGGGAACCATGAATGCCAACATGTACTGTAACATACTGAAGCAGAGCATGATCCCCTCCTTTCAGGGACTGGGCCACAGGGCGATATTTCAACATGATAATGACCCCAAACACACCTCCAAGATGACCACTGCCTTGCTAAAGAAGCTCAGGATAAAGGTGATGGACTGGCCAAGCATGTCTCCAGACCTAAACACTACTGAGCGTGTGTGGGGCATCCTCAAACAGAAGCTGCAGGAGCGTAAGGTCTCTAACATCCACCAGCTCCGTGATGTTGTCATGGAGGAGTGGAAGAGGTCTGCAGTGGCAACCTGTGAAGCTCTGGTGAACTCCATGCCCAAGAGGGTTTAGACAGTGCTGAAAAATAATGGTGGCCACACAAAATATTGACACTTTGGGCCCAATTTGGACATTTTCACTAAGGGTGTACTCACTTTTGTTGCCAGCGGTTTAGATATTAATGGCTGTGTGTTGAGTTATTTTGAGGGGACAGCAAGTTTACACTGTTATATAAGCTGAAAGATACAATAAAATATTTACAAAAATGTGAGGGTGTACTCACTTTTGTGAGATACTGTTCGTACTTATTACCCCACGATGGCCTATCAGCTTGTGTTCAACTCCAATAGCGTCACACATGTGGCAGGCCAGAAGAGGGCACATGAATTGGTAATGGTGGCAGTGGCAGGACAAAAAAGTTGTCAGGAGTTTGTAATGGTGGCAGCAGCAGGCCAAAATAGGCAAAAGCTGGAAATGGTGGAAGGCTGGCAGAGGGAGCATGATCATATAATGGTGGCAGGAGCTGGCAATGGAGTTATGCTAGAAGAGGTGACAGGAGCTGCCACTGGGAATATCAGAGTGATTGATAATGCCTTAAAGCGGAGTTCCAGCCAAAAGTGGAACTTCTGCTTTAAGTGATGGCGACCCCCTGACATGCCACAATTGCCATGTCATTTTTTGGGGGGGGAGTGGGTACCCAGTTTTCATATGTACCTGGCCACTTCCTCTCCTGGCGCCGTGGCCCCAGAAGGAAATTCACCTCTCCCCCCTCCCTCCCTGAAATCTTCTGGGACACGTCACGGGTCCCAGAAGATTGCCCGACCATTCACAACATGCAGCGTGGCTCGTGCATGCGCAGTGTGCGCTCGGCTGGGAAGCCACAGCCGGGTGTGCACACTTGTGATGCCGGCACCGTGGAGAGGAGGGGGAGAAGAGCGAAGCATAGGGCGGCCGCGTCGCTGGACCGTGGGACAGGTAAGTGTCTGATTATTAAAAGTCACAGCTACACTTTTTGTAGCTACTGACTTTTAATGGGCTGAAGCATTACTGTTGTTGAATTCCAGCACTTGGGTGTACCACATATCAAGTGACTGGCAGAAGTTTGTGTTGCCACTGCATTTGAACCAGGCAAACACTTGCAGGGTATGATTACCTAATTTGGCCATACACTTTTCATGCCCTGCTGGCCAGAGGACATTCTGGATGGCAGGGTACCTTTTTAAAGAAAGTACCACCAGGTTTAGTATATGTGCCAAGCAAGGCGTGTGTGAATTTTTCCTGCCAAAGAGCGGACAGCAGGCTGATGTTGCTGTCACATATAACCTTGCCTGGCACAAGATAACATGGGGTCAGCCACCTCTTCGTCTGCTCCTAAAGAGCTGCCAAAATCTCTGGCCCATTGTTGCTTCTCTCCCCCAAGCCTACCTGCTGAAAAACTGTGTTGTACTGAGGGGCTATTGAGGAGGAGGGATAGAGGTGACTGACTGTCATTTACCCCTATGTATACAACAGAGAACAACACACAAGGTCCAGTGGTGTGCCCCACCTGCATCCTTTCAAGGTGCCAGTAAATTAATACAATATGCCATGAAAGAAGTGTTGCCCCTACCCATGTTTTCTGGACTGGTCTCATTTGGACACAAACAGAATGGTCACATTACCTTCTACATATTGGTGGAGAGTAAGCATGGCCTTCTGGGCAAAAAATGTTGGCTAGATACTTGCCACTGTGTGCAGCAAAGGCCATAAACTTGTGGAAGGGGACTTACTTAATCGGTAAAGTGAGTAGTTTTTCAATTTTTTCTTCGGCTCCATCAGCTTTTTGAAGAGATACATGTCTGGTCAAAGTTTTTGCTGGAGACAAAGGGATGTGACCAGAAGATTTATGATGAGTTTATAGACTATGCTTGGCCTCACTCTGCATGGCCCCATGTTGACCCTGCTTGATTTACTGTAAGGTAAGCATCAGAAACCCAATGTAAGGCTTCCTTCCCTATTGCTTAAGGAGAAAGGAGAACTGCAGACCTTTAGCTGCTGACCAGTATTATTGAGGGACTGCTGCCATCGAGCTTTGTGGTGTAGATTCATGTTTCCCCATGTATGTGATACCCACATGACTGGTAGTCTCTTCACAGCTGATACACTGCAGGCAGAAGCTTCAGACCACAATACTACAGTTGGCAGAAGATGTGTAAAAAAAGACCCAGACTGCAGAGCTATATAGGTTGACCCTGCATAGAAGTTGTCTATACCCCTGTGGTAGTGCCTCAGGTGGAATAGGATGGACTTGACCATCAGTCTTTTGCAAGCTTTTCCTGCCCCTGAACAAAGTCCTCCCTTGCTGCTGTTCTGCCTCTCCTCTCTTTCCCCCATCTCTGTCTCTGGCACCCATGTACAGTCTGCCACACTGTCATCCCCACCCTCCTCATCACTGGCGCTCAGTAAGCTGCAGGTGCAGAAACATCCCTGGCAATTTATGTTCCCTGCCTGGTGTCCATTCCCTCTAAGTTCCTGGTGCTCCCTTTCTCATTATCAGATAGCAGGAATTCTTGCACATTCTCCTGCAGAAAGTGAGCGATGGCGTGCTGAAATAGTTCTGCCAACACCTCCATGCCAGTGTAGCCAGGAGTCAACATGGGACATTTCATGTTTATTGATGTTGTGGAAACTCCCCTCTAGTGTTGAAACTGCTGAACAGAATGGTCATGTGAGAGTACTGCTTGTGGGATTTGTAGTGCTACTGAGGAAGTCTGTCCCTGTATTCTGTAATGGGAGGACTCCATTTCCCAGGATCCTGTGCTGCAGGAAGAGCTCTTTGGAGGAATGATGCTTTATGGGAAAACCTATTTAAGTGGGGGGAGGAGTTGGCTCCAGTCTCTTTGGACGGCGTGATCGACTAGTGGGGATCTGTGTGTGTTTCAGCAGGATTGCGGCCTGCGGCCTAAGTCAAGTGATCCAGCGGGCTAAAATTACACAGCACCCCAGTGAGCTGCAACACTACTTTGCTCCAGTGAGTTCCAGTGGAAAAAGTGTTCCAGCACCAGAGTTTGTTCCAGATTCAGGGGCATCTGAAGTGTGAGCGGCGGTCGATCCAGAGAGAACTGCAGGGAGAGCAGTGGAAGCTGTTTTCCCTAAAGCAAAGAGCAAGCGGACACCATCAGTTCCAGCATCATCAGCACAGGCTGAGCAGCCGGACCATTTTTCTGTGATCAAAGGGGTGGTGAGCAGGCAGAAACCTACCTTTTGAGTATACTCAGTTATTTCTATACTTCCTCGACAGTACAGACTCAACTTTCTTAGTGGATTACAAAAATCCTGTGCACAGGTCCCTCTTTAACAGCATGGTATAATCTGAAGTCAGCAATTACTACCAAAGCTTTTATCTAAAGTTCACTCAAGTGTGCCTATTTGTGCCTTAACTGAGGGATTAACGTACACAGTAATTTAGGTACCTAACTTTAGAACAAAACTAAGCCGGCAGAGGATTGAACTGAACTCTAACTTCCGGACCCTTTCTCATTGCAGTTACCATTCCTCACTTGATCAAGAGCCAAAGTTAAGTCTCCTAAGGAACTCTCTGAATTAGATCAAGAGAATTGAGTGAAACAATTGCTGCTGACACACACAAAAAGGTAGTCCCAAAAAGAACCATGGTAGATGACCACCCGTACACTCATGGACAGTTTGTAAAGAGTAATAAAGAGCAAACTCTTCCAGACCTGCTGCCAGCACCTGACCTCCCAGCTTTCACCTGTAGCTGCAGGCTGCACTGAGAACAGAGTTGACTCTGATGCAAGAGCAATAAGGGAACTGTGGAGACCCTGATTTAATGTTAGAGGGTGGCTATGGGGACCCTGATGTAAGGGGGGTAACTCTCATGGCTCCCAACTTTTTGAGATTGGACAGAGGGACACCTATAAGCAAAAGTAGGTAGGCCACACACCCTGCCACGCAGGAGAATTACACACAAAAAATGACTAGTTAAACCCGCAAGTGCTTTTTTACTACCCACAAGTGCTTTTTTTTACTATTCCTTTATACTGGCTTAGAATTTTGAAATCAGATGAAAATTTTAGCACTGTGAAACTCTTTTTGAAAGCTAAATAGTGCATTTTATATACAGCTATATAGAACAGATCAAAATGAGGGACACATGAGAAGGAAAGAGGGACTTTGTTCCAAATCAGGGACAGTCCCTCAAAATTAGGGACAGTTGAGAACTATGGATCCTAGGGACCCCTATGTAAAAGGGAGGGGCACTGGGGACCCTGATATAATGGGGTGACTCTGGGAACCCTGATGTAATGGGGCGATGATTCTTGGCACCCTAATTTAAGGGGGTGACTCTGGGGACCTTGATGTAAGGAAGGGCTCGGGGGACCCTGATGTAACTAAAGGCTCTGAGAATCCCAATGTAATGGGGGGTGACACTGGTGACCCTGATGTAAGGGGTGGCTCTGGGGTGTAAGAGGGGACTCTGGGGACCCTGATGTAAGAATGGAGGCACTAGGGACACTGATGTTAGGAGGGACTCTGGGAACCCTGATGTCCAGGGGAGACTCCCTCTGATGGAAAGGGGGCTCATAAGAACCTGATATAAGTGGGGGCTGTGGACCCTGATGTAAAGAAGGGGCTCTGGGGACTCTGATGTCCCTCAAGTTTCTGGTTTTAATGAAGTTCTTCTTTAAGGAAGGCTCAGACACACAAAAGGATCCATTTCTGTGAGCAGAAAAGCATATGTAATTGAATTGTTTAATTATTTTTTTAAATGATCCATTATTCTAAAGTTTATGTGTGTCTGTAATACTGTCACTTGTGGTACAGCAGTTGGGGGTATTTTGTGGGTGCAAGGACTGCGCCATATGTGTGGAGTGTATACAGGTTCTAGGCACAGATTATGTTTAATCAGCCCCCTTTAAGCCCTTCCCACTGTTAGCCAAAATCTTCCCAATCCCATTGTTCACCATAGCACGCTATGCGTGCCACAGAACTTGTTTTCTTGCTGTATCCCTGGGTGACACTGGTCTTTCATTATCCTAGTCATGCTCACATTTTGTCACACTGTTTTGACTTTTAAATTTTAAAGCCAGGTAGATTACTTATAATGGGTGTTGTCAATGTTTACATATTGTTTATACAGTTAAAATATCACTTATCTTTGTTTATAATAGGAGTTTCTTTCATATGCACTGTAAATATATGAGGGTACACAATAATATGTAGCCTATCACACTTCTATTCACAGTAATGTAGTACAACACAGAACTGTGTAATAGGGCATTGTGTATAACACTGTAGAGAAATACATAGCACTGTATATAGCACTGTATTTCACAGGTATCTCTCCCTCATCACACAGGAAGTGTGTTATTTTTAGTTGATTGCTACAGGACCAACTGGCCAAATTAGTTCATTGTGTCTGCAAACTGCAAATGGGTTTGGTTCGCCAGGAACCCATCTTTGACCTAAACCCAGAACTCATCCCTATTCATTATATGGCTGCCAATCTACTTGCTACATATCACTGCACAACAGTCCTGATGACTGTTGTTTTAAGCAGTGTTAAGAATCAAGGTAAAAGTGGAAGCACCTGTGTTTTGAGCTTCAATGGCTGTTAAATGCAAAATTTTAGAGGACTGTTGTATGACAAGGGGGAGTTATAGTATCTGCTACTGTATATGTGTGGTGTCACTCTGGGAGATGTTGAAGTGGGGGGGGGCACTTCATACTAGCATATATGAGGAGACCACTTTTGTTGGCCCATGAGGGTAGCTTTTTTTTCAGTTTGATATACCACACCCTAGCAACTAAAAAAAACACTTAGTGCCACTGGGATAAAGCTAGAAGAATCAGCTTGCAGAACGCAGTTTAGCATGGCTGGCAGCGTCAGTAACTGCTGCAAGGACACTTGAGTACAAAATAAGAGTCTTACGTTCTATAGCACCCTCCTAGTCAGACTGTTAGGTACATTTTGTTTTTGGCTCCTGCTGAAGCAAGAGAAACAGTGAATGTTTGGTCTGGTCTGTTCAGGGCTTCACATGCTGAGAGTTTGATTGCTCCTCCCGTCTCTAGAAGGAATTTCTGGAAATTAGAGACAGAGCATTCAAATGACCAGCTTGAATATTGAACAGGGTCTAGCCAATCCCTGGGAAGGTGTTCCAAATGGAGGCTGGATGATGTTAATCAGTCTGGAGACCCAAGGAAAGTGTCCTTATCCTCTTGAGGGAATGAATCTGAGCTGAGAGAAGGGGAACTGGTTTCCACTGGAGCCCGTTGGACTGGATTTTGGACTACTCAACAAAAGACTGCACCTATGGACTGATCTTATGCCAGGATACTGTGAGTGGAGCCTCCTTCCTGTGCCAAAGTTACTTTATGCCCCCCAGCCATGAAACTATAGACTATTCCAGTCTGCCTTTAACTGTTTTCAAAGCTACTTCATGGTCGCCAGCCGTGAACCTGTGGACTATTCCAGTCTGCCTTTACCTGTTCTCAAAGCTACTTCATGGTCCCCAGCCGTGAACCTATAGACTGTTCCAAACTATTTATACCTGTGCTAAACCTACTTCATGGTCTCCAGCCATGAACCTATAGACTGTTCCAAACTATTTATCCTGTGCTAAACCTGCTTCATGGCCCCCTGCTGTGAACCCATAGACTGTTCCAAACTATTTATACCTGTGCTAAACCTACTTCATGGTCCCCAGCCGTGAACCTATAAATCAGGGATAAGCAATTAGCAGACCTCCAGATGTTGCAAAACTACAAGTCCCATCATGCCTCTGCCTCTGCGTGTCATGCTTGTGGCTGTCAGAGTCTTGCTGTGCCTCATGGGACTTATAGTTCTGCAACAGCTGGAGGTCCGCTAATTGCATATCCTTGCTATAGACTGTTCCAAACTATTTATACCTGTTCTAAACCTACTTCATGGTCCCCTGCTGTGAACCCATAGACTGTTCCAAATTATTTATACCTGTGCTAAACCTACTTCATGGTCCCCAGCCGTGAACCTATAGACTGTTCCAAACTATTTATACCTGTGCTAAACCTACTTCATGGCCCTCTGCTGTGAACCCATAGACTGTTACAGTCTATCTGTATGGAGGGAGAAGTGTACTTTACTAACATTGTCTGATGTTTTGGGATATCCCACATCACCTTGAATCTCCTCACAAGTTTCTACTAGCAAATAAACGTTAAAAGAAATGAGCCAGAGTGAATGAACTGTTGCTGTGTGCCTGGCTGCCTCTGCACTATTTTGGAAAAAGAACCTTTATATTCAGAGTGGCCCCTTAGAGAGTTGCGCTACAGTTATTTTCAGGTGCTAGGACCAGGAAAGAAAAAAATAGAAATATGGATGTCTTTTCATGAAATCTCATCCTGTTAGTATTAAGATATTTGGCAGTAGGCATGCTATGCATAATTTCAGAATATGTCTGGAATAGTTCTTTTGTATTTCAAAAATGTAAATGTAATATTACATAGGAAGTTAAGTTACCAGCTATTTATAAAACCACATTCAAGAGAGCAACTGAATTTGCCACAGAAGGCACAGCTTCACAAAATTTACTACTATCCTGGCCAAAATAAACAAAGCCTTCTTTAATTTGCCATATGCAGCGATGGAATAACATTCCCCATAAAAAAAAACCCTCACACAGACAGCCTTTCATTAAACCACTGCTGCATATTTGTACCATTATCTCTTAGTTCTGAGTTTACATTAATACAGACAGCATCATCAAATGAAACTGTCTATGTAATGCAATTTGAATTCTGAGTTTTAAGCTAGTACCCTAACATTCATCCTTAACTGGAGGCCACACCTAAAATTTCAGACTAAGATGAGAGTGAATTAGCCTTTTATGTAATATATAGAGTGAGCTCCCTCTCTAGCTGCCAACTTTGGCGCAATGTAGGTTTAAAGTGACCAGAAAGTGCCGGAGTGATGAATGCTGCCTAAATGTTGGGCATGCTTCAGCTTTTCCAAACAACATTCTTGCACAGATTGGAGGCCAATCTAGCAGGCAAGTCAGGCCAATTAAAATAGTCAATGAAATGGCTGAAAGTGTTTTCACTGGCATAAATATGTAACTTTAATGAAAAAAACAAGACACTCCTAAAAAAACAATCTCCCGTGGTTTCTCCGGGCATGTTTTGATTTTAAAATATTATCAAAAATGAATGCCCCTAGTTAAAAATCCTATGTATAATTGTTTGAAAAATGCTGGCTATTAAAAATAAAAGAACAAGTAAATCAAACACAACACAGGATGTATTATTGTACTGTAAGGCTAGCCATACATTCTACAATTTTCTTGTACAATTTCCCTTTAGATTTGCCAAAACCATATAACATGAGCTCAAACTTAAAACACTTTCAATTTATATGCAATCAGACTGGCCCTAGTTGAAGGTAAGGAAATTGTAGAATGTTTGGCCAGCAAAGCAAACGCTCCCATACATTCATGTCTCCATGCCGTATTTTGCTGGGGAATCACGTTGAACACCACCCCCGCACCATTTGTGGACCTGGCCATCTTGAGCAAGGGCAGATGACTCATGTGGTATTTACTTCATGAAAATCCATCTGCCCTTAGCTCAGGCAAGCTTGCAGTTGGGTGTGCTTAGCTGAGTAAAACCACACCTGAAGACTCCTGGGATGTATGACATCATTTGCCTAGGCATGAAAACCAGGAAGTAACCAAAGACATCAAACAAAAAGAAGTAAATATGATATACTTTCCTAACTATTTACTAATCCTAGCAACATAAGGATTAAAAATAGTCAATGTTGATTGAGAGAGTGAAGTTCCGCTTTAAGGCAAGTAGAATCTTGTTACCCCATAACTAATAATCATGTATCAGCTGTTATCAGTAAATTATAATTAGGCTTGTGATACAGATGTGTAAACACAGGCATCAACAGGATCTCAAAGGATGAAGACTACAGTGGCCAACAGCAGACAATCGCCATAATTTAAAGATGTCCTGATTATCAGTGTAAACAATGTATTCACTGTGTCCTGCCAGACTTGCTGGTTATCAGCTATCCTTTCCTCACACAGAGACAACATGTGAGGAAAGAAATGCTGATAACTGTGAGGCAGGGTCCTCGCTAAGGGGGGGCTGACCAGGCTATAGCCCCAGGGGGTGCCCCTGAAAAGCCCCGGGGCTCTGGCCCATTAAACATTATTAATAGCCCAGAGCAAGCACCCGTTAGTAGCAATTGTGTCTGCGCGGCACCTATGATAGACATCATCACATCCACGCGTCATAGGTCCAATCCCATGCTAGCACGGGATGGGACGTGTGTGACGTGACGTCCATAAAGGCGTGCCCCCCGCCATGTTCAGCCAGTGGGAGTGACACTGCATCTTTGCAGCGGGCACGTGGTGGAAGACCAGACAGCTGGACTACCGACCATGCTTGGCGCCCAGCTTGCGGCTCACATCATCATCTGTGAATGAAGCACGGCGGTAGGTTAACATTGGCCCTGATCTGTTTTCATCTCATGGGCTCCCCACCAGTTTCCTAGCTAGGATCATGCAATGCAATTTGAACATTTCCTGATTAAAGATACAGAAAAAGTGCATGTGTATTGTATATGATCATTTGAATACCTTTGACCCTGTCATTAGATCAGGGAAGATCTTAAAGCAGCCTTACCTACAAAATTAATCGATACCTACTTTTCCTGCAACCAGCGTTGCTGATCCTGAAGTCTGAAGGTAGAGAAACTAATACTTTGGTAAGTGTTGATCTCCTGGGTCCCCTGCAGCTCCAAAAGTGTAAGGAACCATCTGGGGCCATTGGAATGCCTATGCGTGGGTGCACGTAGTGTGTGCGCGCGTCCATACGTGGTTGCGCACGCCTGTGAGCAGGAGTGCACGTGTATGCACCAACATTGGCGCCAAAACGGCCATTTAAGCTGACAGCACCCTGCAATCTGTGCTGTCCGTTCTACAGCGTTTGTGTGTTCCTGAGCGACCTGTTATCCTGATTATCCGTTCCTGTGACGCGGCTTATCTTGACCCTGCTTTGATCTCGCCTGCACTGACCTTGGCTTCCATGATCACTCTTCTGCCTGCTCCCTTGTGACTTGCCACCCGCCTGTTAACAAACTCTGCCTGCGGCCGACTACTCTCCTGCCTGACCCTTCTGTACTGCACCGCCAGCCTGTTACCGACCCGGCCTGCACCAGTACGTCTTTGCTTACACAAGCTCATCAAGGACCTGCACATCACCACCAGTGACCCAGTCTGAACCTTGTGCCTCCCCGCACACCTGAGCCTCCTGTTTACTCTATCAGGGGTTCCCAAATCAGGGTCGCAAGAGAGGTTGCCCACTGCATAAGTCAGACTCCACCACCAGGTACGTGACAAAAAGGTTCCTCCTGCTGACCTGTATGACGTCGCTAGTGATAAGCTTGGGTTTGACACAAATGTGGTTTTGTCCAAAGGCAGCTTTTGTTCCCTGGAGAATGAGCTGTGGGCAAATGATTCCCAGCCCCGCAGCTGGAAGCACAAAAAAAAGCAGGGATGCTTGTGACATTGCTGACCTAATAAGGTCATGATGTTAGGTTAATGATGTCATCACCAGCATCATGACCAGCATCTCTGCCCCTGTGTGTGCCCCTGTGTGTGCATGAATCCCCCACCCCCACCCACAGCTCTGAACCCAGCACTGACAGATGACATCCAGTATCGGCCAACCTGGGTTTAGTCCTGGAACCAAACCCAAACTCCTCTTCATCTATATTCACTGTTTTAGCAGTGAGAGCTGTAAGGCACCCAGGAGGTAAACTCTCGCAGTAGTGTCCGATTCCCTTTGAGCTTCTGCACAAGATTTCTCAGGATCTAATTTTAAGTGGCATTCAAGGACACAGGCAGAAGGAAAAGTAAGTATTCTTTCACTGATTTCTTTTACAGGTATGACTGGGTTTAAAATATTTACTATAGAGTTGCTTAGAAGGAAGCCTTTACTGAGAGAGGCTAGTACTACTTACCACATTCTGAAGAAGTCTATAGGTTTCTTATTCACTGAAGGGGGGGCACTTTATACAAATACCATCACTTAGCCCTAACATAGTGTCTCTTTTACTGCTTCCTTTCTGCTGCTTTCTACTTGATCATCTTTAGTAGAAAAGGAGCCCTATGTAGGCACCAAGTTGCTCTGGTTGGAGCTTACACAAGGTTAAGGGTTCTCCCCCAGTAAAGCACCCAGTACTGCATCATTGGAAGAAGGGTAAGGAGTCCCTACTGCGTATTTATTTTTACCCCAATAAGAGAAGGATAGCATTTGGTGTCATATTGGGTTCATTTTAAGGTGGGGGAGGGGAAATTGGGTGGAGCTTGGGCAGGGCATTGGGCGGAGCTTGGGTGTGGCTTAATTTGAAATGTGGGAGGGGTTATCAAATTTATCTTTGGGCTGAAGCCCATGGTCTTTTTCCCATCAAGCAACGCCCCTGCCGTCAGGTCTGTTTACATGTGACCAGCTCTGATCACATGGTAATGGGCCGTTGTGATTGGCCCTTTACTGTGATCTGTGATCAGCTGGGTCCAATCAGAAATGGTCACATGTAAACAGACCTGACGGTTATCAGCATTTCTTTCCTCGCACGTTGTCTCTGTGTGAGGAAAGGATAGCCGATAACCAGCAAGTCTGGCAGGGCACAATGAGTACATTGTTTACATTGATAATCAGGGCACTGATTATCAGTGCCCTGATTATCAGTGCAGCCCCATTAGTGCCAATCAGTGCTGATCAGTGCAACGTATCAGTGCCCATAAGTGCCAGCTATCAGTGCCGCTTCATCAGTGCAGCTTATTAGTGCAACAAATTTATTTTATCAATGCCAATTAGTAACACCTATCAGTGCCCATCAGTGCCGCCTCGTCAGTGCCTCCTCATCAAGGGATAGGGGGCATGCAGGAGGCAGATACATGGGACGACGTTAATAGACGTTCTCCCAAAACTAGAGAGCCTCACTGAAGCCATCTTTTGGCTATAGCGTGGGCAAGAACCAGTTATAATAGAATTACTGACAGTTAGTGGATAAGGAAGCTGTAGGTAATTAGGACAAACTTTAAGTTGGTGTATAGAGACAGAGCAGAGTGCTTAGCATGGAGATGCTGCGTAGTAAAGAACAGGGCATGTTTACGTGTGCCACCCTCCATCACTGGTTGCTAGGATGCAGTCAGTAGCACAGAGTCATTGCTTGCCAGAATGCTGTAGACTGAACAGCCGACAGCATCCTAACAACTAGAGATACTATGCAGCTGACAGCTGCCTAGCAAACAAGGACACTGTGTGGCCCTGAGGCTGAACATGCACTAAGGATGGAGTTTCCAGTATGGACACTGTGGATGCAGCCCCACTCCGCCATTTTCCCACATGCCTCCATGAAACAAATTCTTGTACTGTGCCAACAGGTACATGAATTTGTTGCACTAATGTTTGACAGTTTTCTACCATACTCTTTATGAATTTCAGGCAATGCTATTTTCTTCAAATATTTATGTTTTTCTTTATTCATTTGAGGCTATTTGAAATAGTTAACCAATAGAGCAAAGACACATGCACACGGAAAAGTTAAGTTGTCCCCAGTGATTAATCTGCCCCCATACAAAGGGTTGAGATCTGTTTTACAATTGGCAATGATGCCCTATTCAGGTATGATATATGTTTTCTGGTGGTACAGGCAGGGCCACTGATAAAGCAGTACAACTGGTCCTGTTGTACTGGACCCAGGTCTCATCAGCTAAACAGGGAACCCAGGGCAGCTTTATTGTTACAGCTGAATAAATGGATTTTACTTGACCACAACCCGACTCCTACTTGCTTACCAGGGCTTAAATTACATTTCCCTGGCCCCCGTCAGGCCAACAGAGGGCCCAGGAGGTGGAAGCAGAGGAGGGATATTTATTCATTTTTTGGGTGTAGACGGATAAAGTCAGTGCTGCTGTTTTCCTGCACATTAGGGGGATGGGTGGGGTGTAGGCAAGGTTGGGGGTGAGCCTATTAGGAAGGCTGTACATAGCCCGTGATTTCTAACAGCAGCCCTGGGGAACAGGGGTGAGATGCAGACTTTCTGATTCATTTTGATGCTATCCTTGGCTCCATCTAGTCATTCTCCTGAGAACAGTTATGGGGGTAATAGAAAAAAGCATTTGCATTTTCTGTGTCTCATCTAGGGATTTAATGGAAGATGAAATCAAACTGAGCTAGTTCATCTAGACCAGTGGTTCTCAACTCCTGTCCTCAGGACCCACTAACAGGCCAGGTTTGCAGGATAACTGAAATACATCAAAGGTGATATCATTTGCTGCTCAGTGATTGCAGTATTCTAGTCTGCATCTCCCCAAGGCAATACTTAAAATCTGGCCTGTTGGTGGGTCCTGAGGACAGGAGTTGAGAACCACTGATCTAGACACATTTACAGAGCTCCTGCCTTGGCTATTCTCAATGTTTGTAAGGTGTGATTGTTAAACTCTCTGAATAAAAATATATCAAAGTGATATTAAACCCTCACGTTTAAGTCCTTTCAGCAGCTGATTGAATCACTTACTGAATATGCAACGTCTTTATCTTTTAATCCTTGCCTATGTTCCCTGCTTTGCCTTTGTTAGTACCATGATGACAGCTGCCCCAGGTTTCCTGTTTCAGAGTGGCTGCTTTCTGTTGCAACAACCTATAGAGCCACCCTTGCACACATGGGCTAGAGTTGTGTGTCCTTACGCTGTGTGTATCAATAAAAACACACAGCCCTATAGTGTAGGATGGCAAGGCACTCCCCTACTCCTCCCCCTCTTCCTTCTTCAAGCTAACAGACTGTCTGAAGACTGCACTGTCCACTGTTAACTCTTTCCTGCGAAGGCCTGGAAATACAGTCTAGGGAAGAGGACCTTAATGTGCTACAGCTTAGTCCTTGCCCACCAACCACGCAGCCCAAAGATGAAGAAAAGTGGTCACATAACCTGAATAATAGTCATAAAATAAAAGTATTCCCGAGACTCTTGTTTTAACTTGTGATCACTATATTGATATTTAGAGCCTTGTTCTAACTAGAAAAAGTGAAGATAGCTATTGGTTTTGCAAGCGCTTTAAGTAAGCAGCCTATACTCCTTTAGTAAATCAACAACACTGTGCAGTGTTTTTACCTATGCCGGTCTTAAATAAACATTCTTAAAACTTGCACGTGCATGGCCTTGTGCTCCTCTTAAAATGGAACTTTACATTTTGTTTCATAACTTCTATTTTGGTGCAAAAAAAAATCTTTGACAGCCTGCCCATCAGCGTGCAGACAAGCCTGTCTACTGTATACATGAAGCATAGACACAGGCGCTGTAGACATTGTTTAATGTATGGAAACTGTATACTGCATTATATAGTGGAATTTCAGTCAGTGAAAATGAGAGATGTGGTCTGCAAAGGAAGGAAACATTTAGTAGTGAAAGTATTTGAAAATGATTATGTAAAAAGGATTCTCTATACTCGTTTTGGAATAGAATCTCATGTACTATCACAGTGGGTTTCCCTGCCAGAATAATCAGTGCTGTGTGTCAGAGCTCCATGATTAGAGCCACATTAGCACTGGGAAAGGAATGTCTATTTCTAAATCACCTGGAAACTATGTTTGAAAAATACGGTCTGGGAATGTAAAAAAAAAAAAAAAAAAGGCAATGAGAGACAGCTGGTTTCCAATCTACATACAAGTATTCTGAATCTACTACAACAGTAAACTAAGTCAGTTATTTTCATGAAGATCAGTGCAACACCATGGCATTAGTTCAGTGAGAAACAAAACATGTCTCATGTGGTTGAGGGCTCATTCACACGAGCCACCAGGGGGCAGTAAAACCAGGCAGTTGATTCAAGGTTCTACCACCCCCTATTTATTTGCCTGAACACTTACATACAGCCGCTTAGAGCTTTACATGTTACCACTGCTGAATGCAACCCATGCAAACCTATAGGACTAGACCACAACTGATGCATTACAGGGTGAAAAAAATAATGCCTCCTTGACAGCTGTCAAATGCCCTCTGAAAAGAGACCCGAATGTGGATCAAAGGGTGAACGAGCCCTGAGTCTTATTTCCATAATCAGTTGTTTAAAATGCATATAAAGCTGAAACCTTATTTTATTTTTTTAAGCGTAGGGGAAGGGTTAAAACCCCTGTCAGGTTTTTTTTTGTGATCCATGTCTTATAAGGGAAATTTTCCTTCACTTCTTGACTTGTGATACAACAAGAAATGAGAGGAGATCAATTTAAAGTAAGAGGAATTGTCTCCAAGACAGTTGTCACTGGAACAAGTGTTGTCACTGACACAATGGAGGGGGGGGTTTACTAACACTGAAGTGTGCAAAATCTGGTGTAGCTCTACATAGAACCCAATCAGCTTCCAGGTTTTATTGTAAAAGCTTAACTGAACAAGCTCAAGTTAAAAGCTGATTGGCCACCATGCACAGCTGCACCAAATTCTGAGTGCTCCAGTTTTAGTAAATCTCCTTCATTGCACATTAACTCATGTGTGTTAACACAATGCACCAGAGCAGCATTGTATACTGTACTTGTGTACTGTAATGTTGTACATGCAGCACCCTCTTGTGTGTGCTAGGAGTTAGTGCAGGTACATTTACTGGTTTTATGGTAAAATTAGTCTTTTGAATCTGGGTCAAGGGTTTACTAAAGTTCAGGGCTGGGTGACTCATCCTGGCAGCTCTCTGGTGCCTCATCCCTGGTCTGGAAGGTTGGAGAATCTTCTAGAACTAGAGGGTGGAGATTAGGAGGAGCTGCCTTGAATATTTATGGAACCTTGACCAATCCTCAGAGGTAGGCTGGCAGGGTGCTGAGACCACTCCATAAATAGACATGGGCCATGCCAGCAGGGGCAGTTGAGTGGAGACTGGAAATACAGTGTTGAGGAGGATGTTGATGGCCCTCAGGGGTGCCCCTTAGTGGGGGGTGTCCTGCCTTGGGCGCAGGTGATTCTGCCAAAACACATGGGATGCAGTCTTTCCTGGAGGCAAAGGAGCAAGAGAGGACAGAGTAAGTAGAGCAACACTGTGGGGACAAACAAAGGGGGGAGACTGCCACATGTAGCCAGTCTCCCTTCAAGACAGCGGGGTGCTTAAGTCTTCAGGCCTTGAGAGTCAGCCGGGTGGGCTGGTAAAGAGTCAGCCTGGTGGGTTGGTGAAGAATCAGTCCATTGGACTGGTGTAAAGAAACAGCCAGGAAGGCTAGTGAAAGGGGCAGCTGTCAAGTGGTCTGGCAGTGCCTGAAGCGGTGGTGCTGGGATCCACAGAGGAGAAGTTTCATGCTGTTTCACTACATCTGTGCTACGCAAAATGGGGCTATGAGTTCCTGCCTGTAATGGGCTATTGCTAATCTGACTGGGAGTCTGTCAGATTAATCAGAGTGATTCAGCTGGAGCAAGCAGGTGAATGTCCAGAAGGAAAGTGAAGGGGACTGTATATAGGTGTTTCTAGGAACATGTACCTGAAGTTTTGCTGAAGTCAAGTGAGCATCCAATAACCTTCCATCCCTATCCAATTTATTAACCCTCTAATAAATAACAAAAAACAAAGCCACAGACTTTTCCCTGACTCTGGGAGCTTGAACATTCGGTGTGCCTGGCTGTGCAGGAGCGGGGGATCCCTTTCATCTGCAACTCCTATGGGGGTAGTGCTACATACATTTGTAGCGCTGCCATAGTATAGGTGAGTTTTCTAGCAAGGTTTTTTTTGGCTAGGAGAGGTACATTTAGGCAGGCATGACTGTGATGTGCAGGACTGATTGTTTTGATCTGGGCTGGGAGGAGAAGCTCAGGGAGGATTGGGTGGGCTTAACAGATGAGGTCACCAGGACCTCCCACTTCTTTCTAGAAACCTGGAGAAGGTTTTCTGGTCAGAGAGCTGGGAGGTGGGTGGAGCCATCTGGAGTGTTCTAGGGAGCCCTGACCAATCCCCATGCAGGGAGCAGGCCTCCTTAAATACTCAGAGTCAGCCCAATCTAGGAGGAGTAGTGTCAGGTGGAAGTCTGGAGATGTAGCAGAGGCGCTGTGGTGCAGGCCCCTACCCGGGAGGTTGTCCCAGTCTGGGGAGGGTGACCTTGGGGCCTGGGTGTTCAGGTGCAGCCATGAAGAAGAGGGATTAATGAAACCGCACAGGAGGAACAGGAGGAACAGGAGAACAGCAACAGTCAGTGAGCCAGTAAACAGTACTTAGCAGTAGGGCAGTCAGTTAGCAGTATTTAATGACAAGGCAGTCATTAAGCAGTATGTAGTGGAAGTCAGTTGGCAGTATGAAGTGACAGGGCAGTCAGTTAGCAGTATGTAGTGGAAGTCAGTTGGCAGTATATAGTGACAGGGCAGACAATGAGCAGTATGTAGCAGAAGTCAGTTAGCAGTATATAGAGGCAGGGCAGTCCGTTAGTAGTATGGAGTGCAAGTCAGTAGGCAGTATGTAGTGACAGGGCAGTCCGTTAGCATTATGAAGTGGAAGTCAGTTAGCAGTATGTAGTGGCAGGGCAGTCAGTTAGTAGTATGGAGTGCAAGTCAGTAGGCAGTATGTAGTGACAGGGCAGTCAGTGAGCATTATGAAGCGCAAGTAAGTTAGCAGTATGTAGTGGCAGGGCAGTCAGTTAACAGTATGTAGTGGAAGTCATTAGGCAGTATGTAGAGGCAGGGCAGTCAGTGAGCAGTATGTAAGGGAAGTAAGTTAGCAGTATGTACTGGCAGGTCAGTCAGCAATATGTAGTGACAGGGCAGTCAGTGAAAAGCCTATAGCGGATAGCATATAGGGGATGTCAGTTAGCAGTATGTAGTGACAGGGCAGTTAGTGAGCAGTATGTGGTGGAAGTCAGTAGGCAGTATGTAGTGGCAGGGCAGTCAGTGAGAAGCATATAGCGGAAGTCAGTTAGCAGTATGTAGTGGCAGAGCAGTCAGTGAGCAGTATGTAGCAGCAGGGCAGCCAGTTAGCAGTATGTAGTGGCAGGACAGTCAGTGATCAGACAGTGACAGAATTCCTGCTGGGAATTCCCTAACCTACCCTAGGTTTTTCCCTATCATCCACTTGCCACAGGGCTGGAGATGGAAGATTTGTAAGCTTGCTATCTCTTTACCCCATTTCAAGCTACTGGATCCTGTGCAGGGGGAATCAGGTGGCCACATTCGTGGTCCCACCCACCACCTCCAGCTGATCAAGAAGAAGCTGCTTAGCGCCAAGGCAGTCCTGCCCCATTATACTCTGCAGGGACGTCAGAGAGGAGAAGTCAAGTCCCCTGAACTCCAGGGAGAGAGCCACAGGGAACTCCCCTCCCCCCGACTTATTCCTTCCCATCGGCAGTCATGGAGGCAATGAGGGAAACTAAAGGACACCGTGCAGGCACCAGACCTGCTCCTTAGCAACTGATGATGTCATCGGTAGGTAAGACGCTGGCGGGCAGTCCTGCACAGGGGCAGAGCTTATATTAATGCAGGCTGGATCAAGGTAGGCTTGGATCAAGCTACTTGATCCATCTGTCTTTGTACATTTTGTAACATTTTGCTGCTACATCCCTTAAGATCCCAGGCAGCACCCCAGTTGAGAAAGGTTGGTTTATGCCATGCTGTATGGTATACTCCTGACCCCTGCACTGTATACACTATGTTGTACATGAAGCTGGGTGACAGAGTCCTAGATAGGTTTATGACACAGAATTTTTGCAGAAAACTTCAGTCTACCAGCAGCCACAACAGATGGCACAGTACTCAACTGAAAAGTCAGTTTCAAATTATGTATTTTAATAATTTTTTGCCAAATGTGTTTTCAGTGTAATTAGTGTTTATCACCGTATTCTATGCAAGAGCTATTGGGTTGTCACTCTTTATTAAATAAACTTGTGCAGACTAAATGCTGTAGCTAAGTAAATAGATACATACATAATTGTATTAATGAACATGCCTTCTTGGCTGTGTTTCTGTCCTTATTATGATAAATCTTCCTGTATGTACAGTATTTTAAAATACATTGTACAATAGGTTAATGATACGCCTCTTGTAGAAACAAATCCATTTCAAATTAATGCACCGCCTCTAATTATTTACCTACATTGGCTTGCTGGATGCTTAGCAAAAAAAAGGTGTCCTGGGATTTTTTTTTTTTTATTGAAAACTATTAGCAACTATTAACTTCTCTTGTGGGTGCAGAGCAGGCAGCAACGTATCCTTGCCAGCTACTCCAATTGTAGGCCCACAGGGGTTCTTGGCCTATGCCAGGGAGTGAATGGGGTCAACTCGCCCTGCACGCGGGGTACCTCACCAATGCCCAGGACCAGGAGGAGACTGCGGTCATATGAAAAATCTAACATTAAAGCAGTTCCCTGCCATAGAGATGAGCCATTACACTGTGTGCAGTAAAAGTGCAGAATTCTGACAAGTGCTGTCCCATATCACTACACACTGTTACTTTAGTAGATGTTGCATTAGGAGGTACATGCTGAGCCTGCGCATGGCCACTCCACCAGTCCAACTTACCTCTGTTACCTCACTCCCAATAACAGAATGGGTTCTGCTGTGCACATAGCATGGATCTAATGCGTGCACTTGTAACTCCTTCCTTCCCATACATTGTTACCAGGCCATGGACCTCTGTAACATTTTTTTGGCTCTAGTTCTTACTGGAACCCGACCGCTAAGGAGGGAGCCAGAACATTACCCACCGTAGGACCTGTCACCTTTACCAGGTACCATGCCCAATGACTGGTTGCTTTGTGTCTTGAACTGGTGCTTGTTTACCTGTAGCAACTGCACTGCTTCTCTTGCTTGACTTGCCAAGTAAACTGTCTGTAGCAGCTAAGTTTCATACCCCACATGTGCTTTACAGATCCAAGTTCTTTTTATTGCCATTAACCTTCATTTACTCCTTTTATTTCCAAAATATTTTATTGAGAAAATACAGAGGAAAGTGAACAAGTAGAGCACAAGTAGAGCATAATGTACATGTCACGTACCTTCTGGTAGAGCCTGATGAGCAGAGGAAGGCCTCTCATACTGCCCCGGTTCAAGGACCAATGAGTTTGCAACAGCGGCCCCGAGAGCACGGTGAGGTAGGAGTGCCTGCAATGTTCTCTGTAGTAGGTGAGCAGGTGTAGCAGCGAGCAGCAATGGTAGAGCTGTGTGTAGTGGCTGAGGATGCAAGCACTTGTGGATGCAGGTATGCTGCGGATGCAGGTAGATTGCAGTTGGCCAGGTACCATAGATGCAGGTACTTAGCAGTTGTAACAAAAGGAGGAGACTGGTGCAGATTCAACAAGCCAGGTTATGCACGGGACATCAGATACATCAGAGACAGCAACAAGAATGGTCAAAGTTCAGGCAGAAAGTTGGTAAAGGAGAATTCAGCAGGTGAGGGATGAATCAAGGTCAATCAAGCCGAGGTCAGGAGTGGAGATAATCAGAGTAGTCAGGAAGCCAGGTAGTGATCAGATCAAAGACAGGCACAGGAACAGGAATACAGGACAAACTGCAGATCAGACAGCCAAGGCCATAGTACATCTGCCATCCTTATATACTATATTTGGGCGCCAATTCTAATAGGGGCACGCCCACATGTGCGGATGTGCGTGCTCGCACACAACCGTACACGCATGCGCATATGCGATCGCGAAAACATGCCTGTCAGAAAAGGTATTACTGAGCTTGTGCCCATGCATGCACACTGGCCTTTGCCCTTGCACATTTGCCGTGTTATGGCCAGCCTATCCCTGACAGTACAGTTCTACTTCCTTGAAATACACTGAAGGTTATGAACCACAACATTAATGAAGCGTACCGGTTGTATGGTAAATGTTGCATGAGACATAGCTCTTTTAGTCATGTTAAACCGTTGAACAACTTTGCATAGAGGGAATAAGAATTATGTCTTAAGAATAAAATAACATGTAAACTTTATAACGATATGGCTTGTTGCAACATCGGTTGCACTGTAGATGGAACCGAGTGTTTGCAATCTTTCGTGTTAGCTGTTGGAATGAAATGGAGGCTATGAATCGAGTGTGACCGGTGTCAAATGGCTTATATTACAAGTGGTTGGTGTTGGGGATAATTTAGAAGCTGACAGTCCTGCTGATGGCCTTAGTCAAGACCGTTGGTATTGGATTGAAAGTTGTAGAAAGGATGGGTGGGGGGGTGGTTCAAGTGGTCTTGAAGTGGGACCCGCAGGCCCATAGGGTGTTATGTTTGGAAATATTGTCTTGGGAAAGGGCTATGAGCTCCTCTATTTCTACAGTTATGTTGATTCTTAGAAACCAGTCTTTGACTGAGGGTGCAATGGATTTGCCCCATAATACTGGGATGTACAATTTGGCTGCGTTTAACATGTGCATCGCTAGAGATCTCAAATATGTGTGCCTGGATAGTGTGGAGTAATGCAGTAAAAGTTGTCCGGGTGAGAAGTCTAGAGTCGAGTGGACACTCTTGAGGTTATCTCGTGGACCTCTTTCCAGTAGCTTTGAATAGAGGGGCAGGACCACCAGATGTGGATGGGTGAGCCAGGCTCGGAGTTGCATCTCTAGCATAAATTGGACATGCTAGGTTTAAATTTGTGGATGATAGTTGGGATTCTGTACCAGCGATTGAGGATCTTATATCCATTTTCTTGAACTGAAACGTTTATTGATCCCTTAAGAGTGTTCTGAAATATTTGCCCCCATTGATCCTCTGAAAGATCTAGGAAAAGTTCTTTCTACCAGTATAGACATGCCTTGTGTTTTGTAGGTTGATTTAGCATGACTAGGGTGTATATGGTGGAGACTAGATGTCTTTGTGCAGTTGTCTCCGAGCACAAAGATTCCATGGGTGTGAGTTGCCGAGACCATTGTGACTTAAGCTTTGGGTCTGTAAGAAGGTGTTGTAATTCAAAGTATGTCCACAATGGGAACTTCTGATCTTTCATTTGGGAGGCTACGATTTGATTAGAAATTGCGTGGACATCCCGGGGGTAAAATCAGGATTAAGGCGAATGGGGTCATGGGGCTAGGTATGGGTGAGAAGCGATGTTTATTATTTGTTTCATGGAAGCAGTGTAGGGTAGGGCCTATGAGTCAGTGTTCCATGATGTGTGCCGGAACGTGTTTGAAAGGTAGCCAGGGTGCTGTGGCAAGAGGGATATCGGATAGGGATTTTTCCAGGTTCACCCATTGTTTTTAGGAGGTGCGGACATTCAAGTCTACTACTGTATTCAAGAGGCAAGCTCTGTGGTATTTCTGTAAGTCTGGAAGACCAATGCCTCCTTTAGATTTAAGGAGTGTTAAATGTTCATATTTTAACCACTTCCTTACTGGGCACTTAAACCCCCCTCCTGCCCGGACCAATTTTCAGTTTTCAGCGCTGTCATTCTTTGAATGAGAATTGCGCGGTCGTGCGGCGTTGTACCCAAACAAAATGTACATCTTTTTTTTTCCCCACAAATAGAGCTTTCTTTTGGTGGTATTTGATCAGCTTTGCAGTGTTTGTTTTTTTGCTCTATAAACAAACAAAGAGCAATGATTTTGAAAAAAGAACAATATTTTTTACTTTTTGCTATAATAAATATCCAAAAATAAAAAATAAAAAAACAAATGTATTCATCAGTTTAGACCAATATATATTCTTCTACATATTTTTGGTAAAAAAAATTGCAATAAGCGTATTTTGATTGGGTTGCGCAAAAATTATAGCGCCTACAAACTATGGACATTGGTTTATGGCATTTTTATTATTTTCATTTTTTTTTACTGGTAATGGCAGCGATCTGCAATTTGTATCGGGACTGTGATATTGCGGAAGACATGTCTGACGTTTTTGACACTTTTTTGGGACCAATGACATTTATACAGCAATCAGATCTAAAAATAGACACTGATTACTGTATAAATGTCATTGGCAGTGAAGGGGTTAACACTAAGGGGGCAGTGAAGGGGTTAAATGTGTTCCCTGTATGTGTTCTAACTGTGTGGGGGGTGGGGCTGACAGGGACATAACAGATCTAACTGATCCCAATCACAGGGATCAGTAGATCTGTCATGCTCCCCTCACAGAACAGGGAACCGCCGTGTTTACATTGGCAGTTCCCCGTTCTGGCTCTCTGTGAAGGGATCACGGGTCTCTGGTGGACATCGAGTCCGCCCAACCCGTGGGCACGCTCACGAGGAGTGAGGCAGCGAGAGCGTGCCTGCAGCGTGCAAAAGGGGAGGATGTCTATTGACGGCCTCTCAGTATATCTGATCCACGCTGTAGCCGTCAATCGGCTATAGCACGAATCTGAAGTGGTTAAGCAAGGGTGCTTGTTGTGCCAAAGGAATTTTGTGCAAGAGGCTTTGTATAAGGAGAAGAAGGTTGGGGGTAAATGTACAGTATAGGTATTGCCTGCATGAGATATAGAAGTCTCGGGAGAACATTCATTTTTACTATGGGGGCTCTTCTAAACCAGGAGAAAGTGGGTAAGTTCCATTTTGCAAGTCTTGCTTTATAGTTGTCAGAATTTGGGAAAAATTTAGAGAGTACAAGCAGTCAGAGAGGTCGGTTGGGAGCTGGATTCCCAGGTAAGTGATTGCCTTGGGTTTCCAGATAAAGGGTAAGTGGTTTTGACAGTGGGACACTCGTTCTGTTTGTAGGGAGATATTTAGTGCATATGATTTGTCAAAATTCATTTTTAGCTCTGAAATTTTTTGAAATTGGGAATAGTCTCTTAGTAGCTTTGGTAGGGTGACATGTGGTTCAGAAAGAAATAGTAGTATGTTGTCTGTAAATGCTGCAATTTTGCATTTGTGTCCGGATAATGCGAGGCCTTTGATGTTCGGGTTGTCTCAGAAGCAGTTGAGAAATGGTTTCAGGGTAAGAACATAGAGAAGTGGAGATAGGGGACAGCGCTGGCGGGTTCTATTTCTGCCGGGGGAAGGAATTCGACAGTCGCTATTAACTTTCACTTGTGCTGTTGGGGTAATGTACAGAGTCAAAATATGGTTAAGCATGTTATCCCCAAGGCCGATAGCCTGAAGTGTCTCTGCCATGTAGTTCCAGGCCACCCTGTAAAATGCCTTCTCTGCGTCTAGTGATAGGAAGAAGCCCCTTCGTTGGTCTGATGTTAGGTAAGAGTGGAGACTGATGGCCTTGATAGTGTTATCTCTGGCTTCACAGCCAGGTATGAAACCTACTTGGTCTGTGGAAACGAGTTATGGAAGGTGTGGAAGGAGTCGGTTGGATAAAATTTTTGCAAAGTGTTTGGTGTCTATGTTGAGGAGGGATATGGGATGATAGTTGGTTACTAGGGTATGGTCTTTCCCCTCTTTGGGTAGTACGGTTATGTGCGCTTCCAAAATGCAGTGTGGGGGGATCGGTGGAGAGAAGAGGGAATTTAATGCAGCTAGAAAGGGGGTATTGAGGGTGTCCTGAAATGTTTTATAATATACAGCGGAGAGTCCATCCGGGCCCAGACTCTTTCCTACTTTCAATTGCTTTATCGCTTGTGTGACCTCCTCTCAAGAGATGGGGTTTTCAAGGGACTGGGCCATGTCCTGGGTTAGCAGTTTAGGGGCATATTGCTCCAAAAAATCTCTGATGAGCATGATTCTGGATGATGGGGAGTTTTGGGATGGTTGTGGATAAAGAAGGTTGTACAGGTTGTGATAATATTGTTCAAAATTCGAGGCTATGTCTGTGTTGTTCGTGGCCTTCAGGGTTTTGGATTTGTTGAATCGTGTGGTGAGCCTTTTTAGCCTGTAGTAGCACTCCACTTATGTTCTGCATTCATAAAATAATTTGCACGTTAGAGCAAATTTTCGCCTTGTTCTTTGGTTCAGTTCCTCTTGTAGGAGAGATCGCACTCTTGTGAGTTCCTGTAAAATCTGTGTGGCTCACATTTTTTTGTGTGCGGTTTCTAGGTTTCTAATCTGACCTGTTAATCCAAGAATGTACGCTTGGTTTTGACGTTTGCGTTTGGCAACAAGGTCTGGTGTTTTGGATTGGATCAGTACTGTCAGAATTATATCTGTCCCTGGCTTAATTCAACATGGTGTGTGCACACAGAGAGAGAGAGAGATCAGACACTGACACGAAGGTTCAGGATTATGATACTTCTGTTTTATTCGTTCCTCTTTTTAAGCTTATAAAGACTTTGCAAGGCGTTGCAAGAAATGCCTTATAAATGTAGCACAAATGGACATTAAGCAAAAAACATATAAGTTCATGATTGGATGTATCTATGTGAGTATAAGTTTCTTCCAGGATATAATGTTCTTCTGTCTTGGGTGTAGCTTCTTCCTGGAGGCACCATCTTAGAAATCATCTGTTTTTCCTTATGGTTGTTAGTAGCAGACAAGAAAAGTATAAATGTAATCTACCAAGCATGTTTGAGTAAGGAATATGTATATGCATAATAAGCTAATAGCATATATATGTGTATAAAGCATGCATGTGACACCATTGAAATAGGCATTTTACTATGACCATTAATTACATCCATTACAGATTCCCCCCCTTAAAATGTCCATTTCAATCTATCCCTACCAATCCTAGCTCATCTGTCCTCATGTGACTTGAAACTCTTTTACGCCGCACGTTAGACGGGTGATTGCTAATCGATCAACCCCCTTGCCACGGTCTTTGCACATGGGAAGTCAGATGATTTCCCTATGGCCCTACAGGTCACTAAGGTCACTAGAAGGGGCGGAAAATGTCTGTAATGGAGTATATGGTTTTTCATAGTCTTCCTTGGATCCTATATCTTGGTTCACAAATGTGGGGGTGGTTTGGTCTATTGCCTTCTCCATGAACTTCCTCAGGCAGGGGAGTACACAAAAAATCACTAAAGCAAGGAGGATTAGGATGATCAACACAGTCACTCCCATCTGTGCCAAGACTTTCTGCCACCCACTCATCCAGTTAAAGTATTGATCCCATGGGTCTGTAACACCTGAATTTTTCTTTAGTTCGACTGACAGGTTCTCTAATTTCTTGAGAGCTAATGTGACCTTACCATTCGGTCCAGTGTTGCCTGGGATATAGGTACAATAGGTGCTGGTCTTATCTATCATGGTACAGACTCCTCCTTTCTCTGCTAACACCATATCCAGAGCCATCCGGTTCTGGAAGGTCATTTGGGATGTGGCTTCTAATTGTTCGGCTATCCCTTGGAATGCATCCTTGGTGTAGTTGACAAACCTTTGTTGGTTATAATATATATATATAGTTTATCCATACATTTTTATTGATGGTTATTATGGGGATTAGGTTCTCAAAACCAGCCTTGACCTGGTCTCGGGCCTTGTACTCGTCGGGGACCCCCCTTGGAACTCCAATGGCATCTATATACACATGAGGATCAAAACTTCCAGGGAGAGCTTCCCGTTTCATCTTTTTACCCGGGGTCAAGTTGATGTGTGTGTTATGAGCATTTTCTGTCAGAATATGCAAAGGCATGATGGCCTTTGCAAGGGCACACTCTCCTCTCCACTCTCCCTCTAACCTGGTTCTTACTGGCATGTCTCCACACACCCAGTACACATCCCCTAGGGATTGGCTTTGGTTTTGTACCAGGTTAGCCGGAACACGACTATAAGAAGCACAGTAACCCTTAGGGAAAGTACCTAATTTCCTACCCTTTCCTGTATAATGGGCATGACAGGTGTAATTCCCAGGATATATTGTGATAATTTCCTTAGGCCTCGGGGTATTGATGGGGTATTCTGCCTTCCATTTTTCACACGCTGAATAATCAATAGAAGTGTTAGTAAAGAGGCTTAGGAAACACTCATTTGCTTCTTCAGGTATGTTTAACGGGACTGTACCTAGGTGTGGTCTGGCACTGCCACAGACATAACAATTGGTTCTATTGTGCTTATTAGCACTGTATCTCATCCATTCTAGCCAGAGATTGGTTTCAGCTGCCATTGTCTCCTCAAAGGTAGGATCCGCTATTGCAGCCATGTCCCCCAGGGTCTGTACATGGGGCTTTAAAGGATTTGGTAGAGGCTGTCTCTGGACCGACTGCCATTCGTTGTTGTTGTACATATCCTCTAATCGGAAAGATCCTCTGTGACCCTGATGACCTCCTCCAAACCACCATCCCAACACATGCTCACCCCTGTCAGAGGGACTCGGGTTCTGTATATTTAGAACAAGTGTCATACTGGGCCCTGGGTTATGTAGGGTGAGACGGGTCAACAAGGGCTCTCCTTGGCTATCCTTGCTATCATAAGATGGTTAGGGTTGGTATCCCCAGGGTGTCCCTGTGTTCCAAGCTGCCGCTCCCTAATAGTCACAATTCTTTCCCCATGACCCCTTGGTGACACAAATATACCCTTCTCCATGTCCGGTCTTATACCGTTCCCATCTGCTGCTACGTTCAGGACATGGGAGTATCTTACATGCATGGAAGTAAAATGTGACTACATGGGTATCAGAGGAATTATACCAGAAAATGACCTTTCCTTTTTCTCAGTAATGGCTGCATGTTGTGCTTTGGCTGTTCCCAACAGAAAAAGGATATATAAGATCATGACTTGTCCTTGTCCCTCTCCTCAGGTACGGGGGCTTTCTTACAGTGGGAATCGTGTATCCAGGTGTTCTTTCCGGCCACCTTCACTAATGTGGCGGTTACCAGGAGGACTTGGAAGGGAACATCATATCTGGGTTCAAGGGAGTGTTTTCGTACAAATTCCTTTTTATAGACCGAGTCACCGGGAACCAGCTTGTGTGTTCCTGTATCTAGTTCAGTATCTGGAATGGAAGAAAACACTTTCGCATGGATATGGGTTAATTCATGAGATAAGGCAATCACATAATCAGTCAGTACATCAGATTGAAGTTGTAATTGTTGCGGATAATAACACCCTAGTCTGGGGGCTGACCCAAACAGTATCTCATAAGGTGATAAACCATGGTTTCCTCTGGGGGTGTATCTGACACTAAACAAAGCAATGGGTAAACTGTCTGGCCAACTCATCCCTGTTTCCTGGGACATTTTTAACATCCTGGACTTTATTGTACCATTCAGTCTCTCTACCTTTCCACTGCTTTGAGGATGGTATAGGGTGTGGAAGGCTAGCGTGACCCCTAAAGCTGTCCATATTTCTTTGGTTACTGAGGCCGTAAAAGCCGGCCCTTGATCACTCTCTATAACCTCTGGGACACCATATCTGCACACTACTTCTGTTAGAAGCTTTTAAGCTGTGGTCTTCGACGTCATATTGGTGACAGGGAAAGCTTCCAGCCAGGAAGAGTACATATCTATGATCACTAGAGTTGAGCGAACACCTGGACGTTCGGGTTCGGCCGATCTTTCCGGAAACGTTCGGGTTCGGTACCGAACGTTATCCGAACTTTACCCCGGACCCCGAACCCCATTGAATTCAATTGGGACCCGAACTTTTCAGCACAAAAATGACTGTAAAAAAGTGAAAACGTCGGGAGATCGTGAAAGGTCCTGAAAAAATGTCAGTAAAAACACGACTTTTCAAGCCCAGGGTTAACTTAAGTTACCCCAAGCCCCAGGCCCCATTTCAAGCCTATTGCAAGCCATGGCTTGGGCTTGCAAAGGCCTTTCTAGCCGGCTTGGGCTTGCAGGTCCACAAGCGAGTTGAGATCACTAGTATCTATACATGAGAAGGACCGACCTTCGAAAGGGACAGTGGTTATACTGCAGCTTCTGGTGTCGAATTTTCGAAGATTGTCTTCATCACACGTCTATACCACAGG
>BLSH010025164.1:59049-70458 GCA_018402905.1 Glandirana rugosa | reverse complement strand
GGCTTCTACAGTTAATTAATACTTTTCAGACCCAGTTTGAAGATGATCCACATTCACCTCCATTTTTGCTTTTTTTATGTTTTTATTTTTTTTTTAATATTTAAAGTTATTTCCCTGTCCCCATTTCTTTGTAGGGCACTTGTCCCACCCTTACCCCCATGTTCCTTCCTTTTGTAGACCTCTAGGACCTTCCTGGACTTTTTTACAGCAATTTTCAGAACTTTCATTAAAATTACCAGAACCCCGAACCCGGACCTTTTTTGAAAAGTCCGGGTTCGGGTCCGGGTCCCGGACACGCCAAAGTTCGGTACGGACCCGAACTTTACAGTCCGGGTTCGCTCAACTCTAATGGTGACCCAACACAATGTCAGCAGTCTTGTCCAAGAGAGCCTGGGCTGCGAAGATGGTCCTGAGGCAGGAGGTTCCCCCCTAGCCACTGGATCCAGTTGGCAGGAAAGATAGCCAATGGGCCTGACCCTGTTGCCATGGGTCTGAGCCAACACTCCTGTGGCATGTCCTTCTCTCTCTGAGACAAACAGCTTGAAGGGCTTCTCATATTCTGGGAGGCCGAAAGCGGGAGCCGTGGATAGGATTTCCTTCAGAAGTTCAAAGTTGGTGAGGGCATCTGAGGACAGCACGAAAGGGTCGGTCTTCAGGGCATCATACAGGGGTCACAACAGTAGGAATGCTTCTGGAATCCAGGAACAGCAATAGGAGATTAGTCCCAAGAAGGCATGGAGGGATCTCTGACCCACTGGCACTGGAATGGCCTTGATTGTGGCGATCCGTTCTTGGGTAAGATGTTGAGTGCCTTCTGAGATACAATGTCCAAGGAAGACCACTGTGCCTTTGCGCCACTGGATCTTGCGTTTTGAGGCTTTACAGCCTTGTTCGGCCAAGTAGCAAAGGAGGTTCTCAGAGCGAGTTGACGCCTCTTCTTGCGTGTCTGTGCAGAGCAAGAGATCGTCTACATACTGGAGGAACACAACCTCTGGGTGGAGTTTGATCCATGTATCCAAGATGAATGCCATCGCCTTGGCAAATTGAGATGGGGAATTTTGGGCTCCTTGGGGCATTACGGTTCAGGGGTAACCTTGGCCTTCGTGGGTGAAGGCAAAAAGGAATTGACAACAAGGGTCAAGGGGAACACTGAAGAAAGCATTTGCCAGGTCCACCAACCTGAAGTATTTTGCTGTGGGCGGTATTCCAGCCAGCAAAGTGTGCGGATTGGGTACAATGGGTGTTACCAGTATGGTGGCTTTGTTTACTGCTCGGAGATCTTGTACCATTCGATATTTCACAAGTTTTCCCTTCAGGGTCTTCTTCTTTACCGGAAAGAGAGGAGTGTTGCAAGGGCTTGTGCAATATATGAGAGCCCCATTTCGCAAGAGGGCCTCTATTTGGAGGGCAATTGCAGGTGATTGAGAGAGCTTAAGGGGGTACTGAGGCTTCCTTGGATAAGGGGCCCCGGCTTCATTTTTACAACAATAGGCGGAACTTTCAGGTGACCAATGTCCTCCAGCCCCGTAGACCACAAATATGAGGGTATTCGGTCTAGGACTTCTCGTGGGATTCCAGTCTCATCCTACACAGCCATGGAAAGCAGGAGCGGAATGGAACACAGTGCTGAGGCGTCCTCAGTGGTCAGTGGTGAGGTCACTTTGATACCACCGTTGGGTTGAAAGGAAATAGAAGCTTGGAGCTTAGACAAGACATCTGCCCCTAATAAATTTAGAGGACACGTAGAGGAGACAACAAATCTTGCTAGTAGGTCAAGGAAATTGCCAGCTTGTAGGGGGCGGGTCAAAGGGCTTTTCCTGGGCGTTCCGTCCACTCCCACGCAGGTTATGTCAATATCCGATAGGAAAGAGGTATCAGGTAGTTCTTCAGCTCTGATCACGCTTCTGGCAGCGCCTGTGTCACAAAGAAAAGTAGTGGGACGGCCCTCGAAGGAAAGGGTTATTTTTGCAAGGGGTCCTCCAGCTTCTTTAGATGATGCAGTCATAGTTGGCGTGTTGGGCACAGGGCTGGACGGGTTCTCCTGGTTGTTTCGTCCATGGTGTTGAGCACCTCCTTGTGGGTCGCTCCCATGGCCAGGCTGTCTGTTGGCAAACCTCTGAGGGCTTCGGCACTTGAAGTGCCTACCGCAATTGCAGCAGACATGTAGATTTTGTGGCAGGTATGGTGTGTCAGAGGTCATCATGAGAGGGGTTATCCTTTTATTTCCCTGCGAGGATTATATGGCCTTTGGCTACCAACAGTAGATTATCAAGAGGCAGCACTCTATACTCAGGGCGAGATAGAAGCAGGCCTTTTCGGATTGGTTCCCTAAGGCCTGAAACAAATGCGGAGGGCAGCATTTGGGTGTGTGCCTTATTCTGCATGCTGAATCCTAAATATTTAAATACCTGTGATATTCTAGTGTGAAATTTCTCAACTGACTCAGTCTTGTCCTGTGTAATGTCCTGTATGTTGGTTGCTTGGTCTGCTAGGCGATCTCAAGCCCACTGCTGCAACTGGGTCACAAATTCACACCCTGAGTCATAGATGTTATCAGCATCAACTCTAGCAACATTGAAACATCTTTCCATCACTGGCCAATAAGCATCTCCTGCTTTAAGCTCAAACAGGCTTACTAGGTCCCGCCAGGCACAAGAATATGCCTCTTGGATCTGTGCAATCCTCCTATAAAAGGGCATGGGCTGTTTTTCAGGGTCTGGCAGACTGGTCACAAGAGATGATGCCTGCCCAGGGGTAAATGTCACATACATCAGGGGTGCTCCTTGGACTGTGGGCATTTCCCCAGGTACATGTGGGAAAGGCCCTGATTATTTCCAGGCTGAGGATATGGCCCTTGCAGTATGCACCAGTTTGACCTATTACCGGATATATTGGTATAGGTGCACTAAGATGGCCGCCAGAGGAAGTTGTCCCAGGGAGTCTTCCCGTGTCATGGCTGGGTGGACTAAGATGGCCGTCAGAGGAAGTTGGCCCAGGGAGTCTTCCTGTGTCATGGCTGAGTGTACCATCATGGCAGCTGGGCATAGCAAGATGACTTCCAGCCTGGGGCGATGGCATGGGTGGTGACGGGGGTTTTACTGTGGGAGGGAACCTGGGATGGAGCTTTGTGGAAGGAGGGTCAGACGGGGGGGCGGTTGCTGGGGGACGGTGTTCTCTGTCTGAGGTCTGGGCGACATGATAGGGCGGTGGCTCGGACTTCAGCTTGTTTTCTGGTTTATGATACGCATACATAATATACCCACTTCTCATCATGAATGGCTTTTGCCACTCTGTACCAAGCTTCTGCTGTAGGCAGCAGTCCGTGATCGGACAGGAGACCTCTCTTTCGCTTTAACAAAGTACGCCAATCTTCTGGCTGTAACCGCCCCCCCAAATTCATATTAACATCGCATACTTTTGCTAGTTTCCTTCCTTTCCTTATCACTTCTTCTCCCTCTCGGTCCGAAAACTAAATCACAAGCTAAAGTCCCTTTCTTCGGTTTCTTAATTTCTGTCCCATTGTTAGCTATTGGAGAGTTCATGTATTTGGGCTCAGGATTTATGTGACAGTCCTCCGATTGCATTTACACTGCACAGGGAGAAAAGAGGAAGTTGAGGTGAGGGAGAAGTGGGGGTGAAGGCTGCGCTCGCTCTACTGTCACACGCAGACGGGGAGCGAGGTGTGTGTGTAATTTTAAAAATGTAACTGGACTTCTAACCACTCACCAAGCACAACAAATTAAGTACAGTGTATCGTTTCAGATGTCATATGCGTGTCCCAACTGCATACTCAAATTTCTCACTCTCTCTTTCTCGCACTCTTCACATTACTCTGGTTGTTCGGACTGTAGTGAGCATCTAATAGGCAAATACCACCTCCCTCTGACTTCACTTTCTATTTTTTCTAATGATGCTCCGACCTCAATTCTTACTGGATAATGTACGTTCAGCCTAAAGACTAGTACGTCTGGAGTATCCGCTAATAAAGGTTTCAGACCAAGGATCTCTTCTTTATATCCTGGTATAATCACATTGACTAATCCTCAACCTTCTTTGTTAATACCCAATAACAAACCACATACACATTCTGGACATGACATTACTGGCTCATACAAGGAGGGCGAGATTCAGAATACCTGCCACAGGATCCCCCGTGCCAAGCGTGTCCCCCACATGAAGCGCGGTCCCCCGCGCCAAGCACGGCCCCTGGCATCTCCCCTCCCCTCGGACACCCGTGTAACACCTTACACTAAGGTCGTCTCTCGAGGGGAGTCTATTTATCCACGCCAGTTAATTATTTAGTCTGTGACTCTATTTCCCTTCTGATTATCTCACCACCCTATCACAAGCCAGCACACATAACATAAAACAGGCTATAGATATAAATTTATACAGGTTCTTTGTAAACGGACCTTGGGCAAGCTGTTACTATTAACTGTCTTTGTTGACTGCAGGCAGCCGATACGGACACAGAGATAAACCAAACCACAGAGAGGGTATACAGGCAAGATATTAAAAATATGTCTTACTGTATTTCAGAGGTGATCAGTCTCTGCCCTCCTGTTCACTGATTCATCCCGGTTTCCTTGCGATCGATCGGCTGCACTTTGGTTCAGAACCCAAGGCCCCACGTTGGGCGCCAAATGTTTTGGATCGGATCAGTAAGGTCAGAATTATATCTGTCCCTGGCCTAATTCAACACGGTGTGTGCACAGAGAGAGAGAGTGAGAGAGAGAGAGAGATCAGACACTAACACAAAGGTTCAGGGTTATGGTGCTTCTGTTTTATTCGTTCCTCTTTTTAAGCTTATAAAGACTTTGCAAGGCGTTGCAAGAAATGCCTTATACACGTAGCACAAATGGACATTAAGCAAAAAACATATAAGTTGATGATTGGATGTATCTATGTGAGTATAAGTTTCTTCCAGGATATGATGATCTTCTGTCTTGGGAGTGGATAAAAAGGCTCCGGACGGCCGCACTCCAATATAAGATTGGTCTGTTTCAGCTTTTGCCTTTTGAGGTAACGGCCTTCGGGGTCTACCAGGAACTCCGTTATCTCTATAGGGCAATGTTTTCCTAGAAGGATGGATACTCCCTTTGATTTAGCCATGGGATTTGATGCGTGAAAAGATCTGGTATAGTGAGGACTGCCTAGTTTGGGTATGTTATTTGTCTTGAAATGTGTTTCTTGCAAATAGATAAAATCTGCTTTGTGGGACTTCATTGATGTGAGGATCTGAGAACATTTTTCAGGGACGTTGAGACCCTTGACCTTTAGTGATAAAAGATTAAGCTTGAGAGGGATTGTAGAGAGCTTTGAAGGCATTGCCTCATGTGCGATCTGTTGTGAAATGCTATTGGTTTAGTGCGAGGGGGGGCTGTGGAGTGGGTGCTCGAGTCCCTTCGGGGATAGAGAAGGGGAGAGAGGGGAAGGGAGAGTGTAGGAAGGGGTGGTTAAAGGTATGGGGATTGAAATGTTGTTTCACTTAGGAAAATGAGTGAAAGGAGGGGGGTGAGAGAGAACTATACCAGAGATTGAGGTAGACCAGCTACTCAATCTAGGTCGGTGCAAATAATCCTGATACATTCAGAGGAGATTCAAAGAATCCACTGGTGGGGAAGTGTGAGGGCTGGATGAGATTAGCCTAGTCCAGCTATAGAGGACCAGAGGCTTATGTTAGAGGAGGTGCATGGTCTGTGGTGGGGTGGAGGATGACATTAGTAAATTGGGGGAGCATGGAAGCAAGAAACTAGGGGATCAGGGTGTAGGATGAGGTGGCAGTGTTGCAGGAAAACAGCTTGATGCACAGAATTGGGTGCCAGCACTAAATACATCCCATAGGAGTGGACATAGCATAAACAATAATAACAACAGTAACATTTCAAATATTCATTTTTAGAATAAGCTGCATGCTACCATTCTATGTAATCTTGTGGTGAGTTAGTGTACACGGTTATCAAGTAGTAGCCAACCTATATAAAACCATTTGTATGTAGCTTAAGATAATTGGTTATGAGCCTGTATAGGATTTGGGGGTGAGTGGATTGGGGTGTTGATGTGTGAGTCCCTGGGGGGTTGGTGGTGGGCGGATGTACAGGCTTAGCATTGTTGAAGTGGATCTAACGGTGATAGTACAGAATTCTGTCACGAAGGGCTCCACTCTCCGTTCTGTGTGTGGTTTGGTTTGTAGAGAGGGAGGAATGAAAGGTAGAGTGTGTTGGGGAGGCTCAATGGCATTGGATTGAGTTGTTGTATGCCTGTCAGCTGTTATATCCAGAGTAGTGGCCTTGATGGTAATTTGCGTAGGCAAGCAAGAGGAGAGAGTTAGCTCCATCTGCATAGTAAGCTTCCAAGGTGTGCATTCTTAAGCTGGAATAATAGTGAAAACATGAGTGTACGCAAGATCTATGGGGGGAGGAAGAGTGAATATCAAGCACTGGAGTAGGGTGTCTGTGGTTAACTGTGGTGGAGTGAAGCCTGAGAAGGTAACACTACGCTAAAAATAGAATGGATTGAGATAGAACCAATTCTATTGTAATAGTTTCAAACTGAACAAGAGGGAAGTTACCCGGGTCCTGGGGAACTAGTTAGGTCTTACAGTCAGGTCCATAAATATTGGGACATTGACACAATTCTAATCTTTTTGGCTCTACACTCCACCACTATGTATTTGAAATTAAACAAACAAGATGTGTGTTAACTGCAGACTTTCAGCTTTAATTTGAGGGTATTTACATCCAAATCAGGTGAATGGTGTAGGAATTACAAGAGTTTGTATATGTGCCTCCCACTTTTTAAGGGACCAAAAGTAATGGGACAGATTAACAATCATAAATCAAACTTTCACTTTTAAATACTTGGTTGCAAATCCTTTGCAGTCAATTACAGCCTGAAGTCTGGAATGCATAGACATCACCAGACGCTGGGTTTCATCCCTGGTGATGTTCTGCCAGGCCTCTATTGCAACTGTCTTCAGTTCCTGTTTGTTCTTGGGGCATTTTCCCTTCAGTTTTGTCTTCAGCAAGTGAAATGCATGCTTGGCCATTGCATAACATTCCACTTCTTTCCCTTAAAAAACTCTTTGGTTGCTTTCGCAGTATGCTTTGGGTCATTGTCCATCTGCACTGTGAAGCGCCGTCCAATGAGTTCTGAAGCATTTATATGAGCAGATAATATTGCCCGAAACACACCAGAATTCATCCTGCTGCTTTTGTCAGCAGTCACATCATCAATAAATACAAGAGAACCAGTTCCATTGGCAGCCATACATGCCCACGCCATGACACTACCACCACCATGCTTCACTGATGAGGTGGTATGCTTTGGATCATGAGCATTTCTTTCCTTCTCCGTACTCTTCTCTTCCCATCACTCTGGTACAAGTTGATATTGGTCTCATATGTCCATATGATGGTGTTCCAGAACTGTGAAGGCTTATTTAGATGTTGTTTGGCAAACTCTAATCTGGCCTTCCTGTTTTTGATGCTCACCATTGGTGAACCCTCTGTATTCACTCTGGTGAAGTCTTCTCTTGATTGTTGACTTTGACACACATACACCTACCTCCTGGAGAGTGTTCTTGATCTGGCCAACTGTTGTGAAGGGTGTTTTCTTCACCAGGGAAAGAATTCTTCGGTCATCCACAACAGTTGTTTTCCGTGGTCTTCCTGGTCTTTTGGTGTTACTGAGCTCACCGGTGCGTTCTTTCTTTTTAAGGATGTTCCAAACAGTTGATTTGGCCACACCTAATGTTTTTGCTATATCTCTGATGGGTTTGTTTTGTTTTTTCAGCCTAATGATGGCTTGTTTCACTGATAGTGACAGCTCTTTGGATCTCATATTGAGAGTTGACAGCAACAGATTCCAAATGCAAATAGCACACTTAAAATGAACTCTGGACCTTTTATCTGCTCCTTGTAAATGGGATAATGAGGGAATAACACGCACCTGGCCATGGAACAGCTGAGCAGCCAATTGTCCCATTACTTTTGGTCCCTTAAAAAATGGGAGGCACATATACAAACTGTTGTAATTCCTACACCGTTCACCTGATTTGGATGTAAATACCCTCAAATTAAAGCTGAAAGTGTGCAGTTAAAGCACATCTTGGTTGTTTCATTTCAAAGCCATTGTGGTGGTGTATAGAGCCAAAAAGATTAGAATTGTGTCAATGTCCCAATATTTATGAACCTGACTGTATGTGACCTTGCTCCAGTATACTAATTGTGGGATTGGGTACATTGGTAAAGAGGTGATAACTTCCTTTTCCTTTTGAGTGATTCACACCATGGATTTACAGGTGTGCGAGGACAGGATATTGTGCAAGTAATTTGATTGAGAGTAATAATAATAAATGGGATCCTGTCCCGGGTCTCTTCCCTGCTCCTGTGTAGGACTGCTTTAAGCAGTATCACATGCATATTTATGGAATCAAATGTGGTTAGTTTTAGATCTATGTTTACATTTGTTCTGTTCATATTTTTACAAGCAGTATAGGCAGCGTAAATTATCGCAACTGGGGTGCAGTTTCTGCTTTCCTCAGTGTCAGGAGGTGCAGAGCTTTCGGTCCCAGATATACTCGCAGTAGGGTGAAGTTCCAGAGGTTACTGTAATTTGTTTAGCAGGCGGAGTGTGTCCAAGTGTTGTTATGAAGTAAAGGTCTCAGTGTGGGTGGACACAGGTGGTCATGTTGAGTTTAGTTGACTCAAGGGGTAAGAGGATTGTTCACTAGAGGGGGTGTATCAGTTAGTTGTGCAATTTTGTTCCCGAACGAGTGTAGTAGATGGATAAATGTCTCATTTCAGGATTTTGTACTGGTGTTCGGAGACGGTATCGGTGCCAGAGTGTTGTAAGAAGCGTCTTTGAGCATCATCCTGAAGGCTTTTAAGCGAGAGAGGTTTATCCATGAAGAATACAGGGTGGAACTAGTTCCCAAGTAGGGGATTGTTGTGTTTGTGGAAGCGAGAGGGCCAATTTCATGGGCTGTTATGAGGTATGTGAGGGCCCCAAGGTGGGGACATACTCACACGTCTGTTATCTCCCCAGGGAAGGCAAGAGGTAGTGTTGTTCCGACAGGAGGTTATTGAGAGTTGGTGTGGCATTGAGGAGGACTCCATATGCTGAGTGGAATGGTGTTGGAAAGGTGTTGAAGATAGGCTTTTGGTAAGATTGTGAAGCAGGATTTTAGAGGTAGTGTAGGTTAACAAGAAGACATAGTCCAGTGTGTGAGGTCATAGGAACGGTCTGGCTTAGAAACACATAAACTTTGTTAAACAATTGAACATCCGTGAACTTACTGCATCTCAGGGTGTAGCAGTACACAGAAGATCCTAAGAAATAGGAGATGACTGAGTGATATCCATGTCAACCTCCCGGCGAGATCTCCTGTGAACCGGAGAGGCTAATGGGCTCACACTTGGTAGTTGGAGGTGTGCTGGAGGTCGATGGGTCACTGACTGGGGGAGATCTCTGGCATCTGGGCCTTTGGGCATGCCATTCCATGGGATCTTCCCAGGGGTATGTGTTCCACGGGGCTGAAATGCGGTGGTTACTATACCAATTAGGCAGGGGAGGGATCAGTATGTCTAGGGTGTTGCAGAATTGCTGTATATCTTCCGGAACCCGTAGTTGAGCAGTGCGGCCCATTGCAGAGGCAGACAGGCAGAAGGGGAACTTCCATCTGTACAGTATGTTTCTCAAGCGGAGAAGGTCCACTTGAGGGCGGAGGTTCCTCCGGTGTTGAAGTGTGATGGTTGAAAAGTCCTGGAAGAGTTTGATTTCAGCACATTCATGCAGGATCTGACATCTTTCCTTGGCTCTTTTAAGGATGTCTTCCTTCAAGGGGAAGCTCACCAAACAGCAGGTGATATCGCGTGGTGGGTCAGATTCCTTGCCCCTAGGACATACTGTAGGGCCCTGTGCATGCACTATACATCAATTGGAGAATCAGGAGGCCTGTCTAATAGGCCATTGAAGATTGCCTGCACACAATGGTTGAGATTGCCAGGTTCCACAATTTCAGTAAGGATTCTGACCCTGATGTTGTGCCTGCAGCCTCTGTTACGAAGTCTTCCAGATACCTGCTGAATCTGGGTGATAGCAGCCCCTTGTCTGCTCGCATTGGCTTCCACTCCCTCCAGGCGATCCACCATTGACTGGATGTCGATCTGGAGATCCGTAATGACGTCTGACAGGGTATTTTTAATGTAAGATGCTATGGATTGCATGTCACCCAGACACAGTGGCTACACTGTGTTACTGGTGGATGAGGCTGAATAGGCAGGAAGATTGTGCCTTTCTCTGTATGGGCTGCAGCTGGCAGACCGCATGAAGCGTGAGGATGCCTGTGTGCCAGAGGCCTGTGCTTCGGCCTGTGAGTCCCGCTGCTGTGTTCTAAACAGCTTGGGTAAAGTATGGCTGAGCTGGATCTCTCTGCCCCTGGGAGATCGGGACCTTGTAGCAGAGCTGCTCCTGTCTCCTTACCCATCCTGGCGGACTTGTACTCCTCTTAAGGGCTGTAGAATGTTCTCTCAGTGCGGGAGCTGTGATACCATTCCCATACGGCGCCAAGCTATATATAAGCTATATATAAGGCCCCATTTACTCCTTTTAGATAACCTTAGACCAGGCTCAGAACAGTTAAAGTACCCTAAAAAAAAATTGGATCTTGTTCCTTTTAAGCATGTTACACAGTATAGTGCTTATGCTGTGTAATTTGGCCCCCCGTATCACCTAAAAAGCCTGGCAGATCCTGCCAGTTTCTGCCCTCCCCCCTGTAAACTGACCATGGTTTATCATGGTTGCTGAGCCCTGACACTGTGGTCAGTTTACGTGCCTCCATCATCCGAAGCCCTGCTCTCTGCTCTCCAGGGTGTCACCTGTGTCCTCCTCCCACTCCCTGCCTGTCAGCTCTGTCCACTCCATGATCCTTATACCTTATTTCCGAGCATCGCTCATGTCTCCTCCTCTCCTCGTGCTGGCTGACGTCAGCAGGGGATACTCAGTATCTTCCCTGCAGCTATCAGATCAAGAGAGGAAACCAGTGGACAGTCATGTGAGCGCCGACCGGTGCTTGGAAATAAGGTATTATACGGCATATTTTTATAAATCACATCCACTGGGGAGCTTAATGTTATATAACAGATGGAACTATAATAGGAAAAAAATTGCCTTAACAAACACTTTAATGCAACTTTACTAGAGAGCTTCTTATTATAGTCCAACATAAACACGACTGCAGTCGGTCGTGCTCCTCTCCTCCTCTGTACTCGCTACGAGCCTTTATTCCATATTCCTAGTACCTCACCTGTCTCGACTGTCCGTCCCTCACCCTCCTCCTGTGTCCACTGTGGGACCTCTCGTCTCTCGTCCCGAAGCCTACTACCTCCGTGCATTTGACTGGTGTCA
>BLSH010025164.1:21815-47042 GCA_018402905.1 Glandirana rugosa | reverse complement strand
GCTTATTTATACTTTTTTGACACAGTTTGAAGATGATTTTAGAACAGTTCTATGGCCTCTAATGTTAATTAATACTTTTCAGACCCATTTTGAAGATGATCTCCATTTTTGCATTTTTTATGTTTTTTTTTTTTTTTAATATTTAAACTTATTTCCCTGTCCCCATTTCTTTGTAGGTCACTTGTCCCACCCTTACCCACATTTCCTTCCTTTTGCAGACCTCTAGGACCTTCCAGGACTATTTTACAACATTTTTTGTACCTAAAAGTCCAGGTCTCCATTGATTTCAATCGGGTCCGGGACAAAGTTCGGGTTCTGTCCGGACCCGAACCCGGACTTTGTCCCGAAGTTTGGCCGAACCAGCAGAACCCGGACTTCTAGAAGTTCGCTCAACTCTAACTGTGAGATGTGAGAGAAGATCTTCAATGGGATACTGTAAGTCACGTGTGCAGATCTATATTGAAGTTGGAAGTTCAGTTGCTATAGGAGACAGCAGTTCTACAAAATACAGTTGCTGCATCCAGCTTAAAGGCCCTCTACCTGTATAGCTGTCTGCCTATTCCTGTTTGTCTCAGAGTCTGCCAATTACTTTTGCATCTACCTAAGGGTGTCCTGGCCCTAAACCCTCTCTCCCCAAGTTCCTGTTAAGAGACAATAAAATCTCTTTTGTTCACATTCAAAAAGTGACTGGCGCCCATGTGTTCAACTTGCATTACACCCACCATGCCTAGTAACCCATACTGTGAAGAAAGATGTCAGCTCTCCCAAACTCTGGAGGTCACCATTAGGCATTTAGAGGGCTGGGGCATCGCTACAATGATATAAGTGAAAAGTAATAAAATTATATTGTAAAAACTTCAACACAGTCTTTCATGTGCTTATCTGTGTGCAGTCTCTTCTCTACTCAACTTGAAATCACCACTTGTGCCACCATCTCAAAATACCAAGTACTCACAAAAAATGTTGGTTAAATTTGTATTGCACATATACAGTATATATATATAGTGACATTATGAAAGGCAAGGTGATTGATGGACGCTATGTATCACCTCGCATGCGTTCACATGCAGGAAAATGAGGAACTAAGGTAGAATTCGGTCCGGGTTTTCTTGGCCACCTTGGCAATGTTGGTTCTGGACCAGATTTTGTGGTTCTCTATAAATAATGTAGGACTGGAGCAAGAGGTTCCTCTTGGCCTGGGACTCAGGAAGCCAAACCCGAGAGAGCTATTGATGTGGAGATTGCTTTGTGAGAGAAAAGTTTGCATTTTGTTTGTTTTGTTGGTGACTGGGAGAAGTCCTTCACCTGTGAGTTAGGAACCTGAACTGTTTAGTTATTGCCTGGATGGCAAGGATTTATTTTCCGTTTTGTTTTGTTTGTGTAGCACACCCCCGTAGGGACTGCTGTTGAACATGGACCCCCCACTCCTGCACAGCCAGGCGCACCAAATTTTCACAAGCACCCAGAGTCAGAGAACAGTCCGTGAATTTGAACCTTAGTAAACCTTGACCCAGATTCCATAGCTCAGACTTAGTCCTAAGCTAAACTATAATTTTCCTACTCTCACTTCTAGCACATACTAGAGGGTGCTACATTTAACATCCATGAAACCTTTTAAATAAAACTGGCTACAAGTCAAACTTTCAAGTAAGACCTGCTGTTTAGATTGCCTTTTTCCCAGGGAAGGTGATCCCCATTGGATATATATGTATTTTTATATATATATATATATATATATATAGCGTCCTACACACTAGGTAGGTGTATAGTGAGAGATTTTTGGTAGGTAAGGTAAAATTTAATCTAGCCTGACTGAGTGCAGGCCTGATGGTTTTGATTCTGGGCTGAGAGTGGCTCAGGAAGGATTGAGTGATGCACAGAATGATGTCATCAAGACCTTCCACTTCTTTCCAGAAAGTTCAGGTGCTTTCTAGACAGAGAGCTGGGAGGGGAGGTGTAGCCATCTGGGGTGTTCTAAGGAGCCCAGACCAATCCACAATCTGGGTTGACAGGGGGCAGCCCTCCTTAAATACCTTGAGCCAGCCCAATCTAGGAGGAGAAGTTTGGTGGAAGTCTGGAGATGGAGTAGTGTGGGCTGTCGTGGCCCAGCGGAAGCCCCCATTCTGGGGAGAGCTCGGGTGCAGCCAGGAGGAGTGAGATCTTGGTGGCAGGCATAAGGCAGAGCAGAAAGGACAGCAGGAGAGAGCACTATCCGGGAGAGAGTGTGGAACTACAAGTGTTAGGATGTCGGTGAGCAACATAACCTGGGAAGCTGTTAGAGGCATGCCAGAGCAGATTGGGGTGAGAGACAATCTGGGAAGGATGCAGAAGGCAGTATGGGATTCCTATGTTGCTGTGGTAGTGAAGAAGGCCATTGAAGCTAGAGAAGTTGATAGGGCCTGGAGGAAAATGGGCTGGGAGTAGTAGTCCATCAGGTTAGCTAGCACACTGTACTTTGCTACACTATGGAGGCTACCTTCCTCTGCCTGTAATGGGTGGTCCGGAGGCCCTGCTTCAACTACAGCAGGCCTCACCATGTGCTAGCTAGGCTGGAAGGAGATGGTTTGGAGGCCTGCTAAATATCCTTTCAGGTCTCATCTGTGAGAAGCAAGTGTTGTGCAGGAGAAAGGAACAAGGAGCAAGTGTTGTGCTGAAGAGAAGTACAAGAAGTGTAATGGTCAGTAAGTGATGTGCTGGAGGAAGTTGGAGAAGTGTATATACTGGAGGTGTATATAGAGGTTCCATGTACAGAACTTTTAAAATTCTGAGCATCCCATAATCGTTCCTACCCCATCCAAGTTCAAATCCCCTAAAAAAACAACATAAACAAAGTACCAGCCTGTTCTGTGTCTCTGGATGTGTGGAAAAGTGTGATTGAGGGCAGTGTGATCAGGTGAACCACATCAACCAGCCACCCCTAAGGGACTGTTGGCTACATACAGTATCTCACAAAAGTGAGTACACCCCTCACATGTTTGTAAATATTTTATTATATCTTTTCATGTGATAACACTGAAGAAATGACACTTTGCTATAATGTAAAGTAGTGAGTGTACAGCTTGTATAACAGTGCAACATTGCTGTCCCCTCAAAATAACTCAACACACCAGCCATTAATGTCTAAACTGCTAATGTCCAATTTGGGCCCAATTAGCCATTTTCCCTCTCCCGTTTCATGTGTCTCATTAGCATTACAAGGTCTCAGGTGTGAATGGGGTGTCAGAGAAATGGCAATTCCAATGAGAATTGGAATGTTTCCGTGCAAGTGCGCATGCGCGCACACAACGGAACGGGACGGTGCACACAAGTGCGCAATAGAGGCGCACGGCGCGTCCAATGAGTGCTGCGGCTGGCCTATTTAAGGCAGCCCCTGTCTGTAGCAAATCGCTGGATCGTCGTCAGTCTTTCTGCATCCTGAACATGTGTCTTGTTTCTGTGATCTCCTGTTGTGACCCGGCTTCCCTTTGGACCTGCTTCTGCTCTTCTCCCCTTGGCTTTGATCCTGGCTCAGCTCCTGACCATTGTCTGCCACTCTCCAGTGATTGACCCACGGCCTGCTTACAGACTTTGCTCCTCCTTGGATTTACAGTGTATGACCCCCTGGCCTGCTCACAGACTTTGCTTATTCTCAGATTTCCAGTGTATGACCCCCTGGCCTGTTTTTTTTTTTTAATATTTAATAGTTTTATTGTAGTAAAAGAAATTTAACAAATAACATAACACCTCCAGTTGCAGCAGGTATACAAACATGACAAATGACAAGTGGTTTACAAAATAGTAATATGCAGGCTGGGTAGAGAATGACATCTCCCCGTTTCCAGGCCACCCCATTTGGGAGCACACTGTGGCCTGGTAGACAGACATCCAACCAGTGGTCAAATGAATAACCAGCTGTTCGACAGCAAATGAGGTGGGGTGGTGAAATGGTGCAAAGCATGTATAGGATTACTTAACAACTTCATTAGGAGCTGGAGACTGAGTAAACTGATCTTACACTAGAACTTTAAGCTGCTGTAATCATCTTTCCAGAGGAATGTGGTCCCCTAAGAAGGGTGTGTTTTACTTTGCAACCCTTCCACCACCGAACAGAATTAACAAAATCCATACAATCTTGCAATAGGGGGTAGAATCTTATCAAAGGAGGAGTAAGTAAGTGTTGAGGAAGGAGGTCAAGTTTTAGAAGGAAACATAGAGGTCAGATAAGAGCGAGGAGAAAGAGTGAAGGCAGTAGGAAGATGAGAGAGAGAGGAAGAAAGATCCATATGAGAGTGGGTTTAGAAGAAGTTGTGATGCCTGAGTTGTGTTGCCCCAATTGAGTCTAGCAGGAAATACACCAGCCGAGTTAAAACAAAAGGTGATCTCTCCCAAGGAGATTCCCAAGTGAGAAGCCCAAGGTTCCCAAATCTTTTTAAATTTCGGTTCGGAATCCTGGATTATGTGAGATATCTTCTCCTGCGTCATAATTCAGGATATCTTATTAATAGCTTGACGTGTGTAAACTGATTGTGTCTTCCATGCTTTTGTGAGTGTTAACTTGGCTCCCAATAAGACCATAAATATCAGAGATTGTGAATGTTTGGGAATTTTGGGAATCTGCTGATTGAGGAGAGCAACCAGTGGACCGTGCTTAACAGATTCTCCAGTGATCTTTCGGATGAGCTGGAAAATTTGATTCCAGAATTTTCTTATACCTGGGCATTCCCAGAGTGTACGAAGTATCGTTCTTATGTGTCCGCATCCCCTGAAACATAATGGAGACGATGAGTCATACATATGAGTAGGGAAGAGGTACCATCTTGACATTACCTTTAGATTGGCTTCAACCAAGGAGATGTTGTTGATCCCTTTATAGGATCAGAAGAAATGCTCATGCCATGTGTCCAGGTCCCATTCGAAGTCCAGGTCTCTCTCCCATTTTGACATATATGGTGACTTTTCCGGGGGTTCGGCTAGGGCCGCATATATGAGTGAGATATCTCCTCTCATGTCCGTAAGCTTTGAGCACCATTGTTCGAATGGGGTCACTGTAAGGAGAGTTTTTTTTATCTATCAAGATGGATTGTAAAAAGTGGGATATTTGGGAGAAGCAAAATTTCTCGTTGGGCGGCATCTCTAAGGTGTTGATACAGTACCTGAGGGATAGGGGCCCGGACGAATTAATACAGTGTCCTATTCTAAATAAACTCTTCTTTACCCACCATTGAAAGGCTTTAAAGTTTTCCCCTGGAGGGAACATAGAATTGTGGAAGATATGAGATACCAGGGTGAGATCAATTTGGGATATTTGCAAAGTTTATCACTTAAAGCCATAGAGTGGGACAGTGTTGGGACTAGAATAGGTGGTCTAGCTTTGGGCGGGCACCAAAGTAGATAGTTCATGGTGTGGTGGGGGGTTGCCTGTCTTTCGATCAAAGGCCAATCTGGTTTATCGTATTTGGAGTGTATGATGGAAATTTGAGCCATCTGTGCCGCTTGGCAATACCACCAAAGGTTTGGTACCCCTAGTCCTCCTTTTCATTTAGGCCTATAGAGGATATGATTAGCGAAGCGATGGCCCTTCTTGCCCCATATGAATTGCGATAATGCAGCCTGTAAGTTAGCTAATTTAAACTTTGTTACAGGTATAGGGAGTGCTTGAAAGAAATATGGTATGTGGGGCAATAAGGTCATCTTCACAGCATTTACTCTGCCTATCCAAGAAAGGTTTTATTTAGACCAAAGGGAAAGGTCTTCTGATAATTTCTTAAAGAGAGGGGGTAGTTGGCGTTATAAATTTGATCTATTGAGGCGACAATATTAATGCCTAAATAGGGGATGGAATAGTCATTAGTCAATAGTGAATAGTGGAAAGGGGAGAGGAGATATTTAAGGCGACTGATTTTGTCATATTGATCCATAGTCCTGACACTTGGCGAAATTCTTGTAATAATCGGAGAAGATTGGGTGTGGAGATCAAGGGGGAAGTGGTGAATAAAAGGACATTGTCTGTCCACATCATAAGCCCTGGGTGTCCATTACCAGTCTACCCTGCAAGTGTGGGCATGCACCCCAGCCGGGCATTTACTCCTGTTCCTGCACTCCTGGACATTTAACCACTATAAAGTGCATACAGACTTATACCTCCTCTTGCTGAAACATCAAGCCCATCCTAGGCATCTCCTGGTCAAGTCTACACCCACTGCTGGTAGCACGTGCTTCTTTATGCACAGTACCTCCTGTATAACCTTCAGGGGTATACTGTATTTAGCTGCAAGGGGGTCCCTCTCAGCATTTCGGCTTCAGAATGAGGTATGTTCTGATGACATGGGGAGCAGCTGTGTTAAATTTGGTGTTATCGCTCTCACTCTCTCATACTGGTCACTGGAAGTTTAACATGGCACCTCATGGCAAAGAGCTCTCTGGGAATATGAAAAAAAGAAATGTTGCTCTACATAAAGATGGCCTAGGCTATAAGAAGATTGCCAAGACCCTGAAACTGAGCTGCAGTATGGTGGCCAAGACCATACAGCAGTTTAACAGGACAGGTTCCACTCAGAACAGGCCTCGCCATGGTCAACCAAAGAAGTTGAGTGCACATGCTCTGTGTCATATCCAGAGGTTGTCTTTGGGAAATAGATGTATGATTGCTGCCAGCATTGCTGCAGAGGTTGAAGGGGTGTGGGATCAGCCTGTCAGTGCTCAGACCATGCACCGCACACTGCATCAAATTGGTCTGCATGGCTGTCGTCCCAGAAGGAAACCTCTTCTAAAGATGATGCACAAGTAAGCCTGCAAACAGTTTGCTGAAAACAAGCAGACTATGGACATGGATTACGTGAACCATGTCCTGTGGTCTGATGAGACCAAGATAAACGTATTTGGTTCAGATGGTGTCAAGTGCGTGTGGCAGCAACCAGGTGAGGAGAACACAGACAAATAAGTCTTGCCTACAGTCAAGCATGGTAGTGGGAGTGTTATTGTCTGGGGCTGCATGAGTGTTGGCAGCACTGGAGAGCTACAGTTCATTGAGGGAACCATGAATGCCAACATGTACTGTGACATACTGAAGCAGAGCATCATCCCTTCCCTTTAGAGACTGGGCTGCAGGGCAGAATTCCAACATGATAACGACCCCAAACCCACCTCCAAGAGAAGCTGAGGGTAAAGGTGATGGGCTGGCCAAGCATGCCTCCAAGCTTAAACCCTATTGAGCATCTGTGGGGCATCCTCAAAGGGAAGGTGGAGGAGTGCAAGCTCTCTTATATCCACTAGCTCTGTAATGTTGTTATGGAGGAGTGGAAAAGGACTCCAGTGGCAACCTGTGAAGCTCTGGTGAACTCCATGCCCAAGAGGGTTAACGCAGTGTTGGAAAATAATGGTGGCCACACAAAATATCGACACTTTGGGCCCGATTTGGACATTTTCACTTAGGGGTGTATTCACTTTAGTTGCCTGCGGTTTAGACATTAATGGCTGTGTGTTGAGTTATCTTGAGGGGGCAGCAAATTTACACTGTTATACAAGCTGTGCACTCACTACTTTACATTGTAGCAAAGTGCCATTTCTTCAGTGTTTTCACATGAAAAGATATAATAAAATATTTACAAAAATGTGAGGGTGTACATACCTTTGTGAGATAATATATATATATATATATATATATATATATATATATATATAAATTATGTATAAGTATACTTTGATTGAGTTTAAGTTTTGTAGCATATAGGTTGATATGGGAAAGGCAGCGTTGCATTACGTTTTAAACAAATATTATTTAGGAGGTGTGTGGACCGCTTTAAGTCTTAGCAGCAGCTATTAAGGGATACACATTGTGGGATAGTTTTTTAGGGATTTGTGATTGCACAGAGTACATTTACACATTTTACTTCACTATCTAATAGTGTTGAGGCCTAGTCCGAGGTAACTAACATGTAAGCAGGTTAAAATTAGCTAGCAAGGTGCTGCCTTGCACGGGAGGTGTAGGGTTAACTTAGTTCCCGGAGTTCTTCACTTGGTGGACTTTTTGGGTCCAACACAGTGGTCCTGTGTCTATAAAAAGGGACAGGGGAGCCCGGGGAAGAGATGGAGAAAGATAGAGAGAGAGAGAAAGAAGGGGAAGAGAAAAAGAAAGCACAAGACAGTTCTCCTGAGGGAGTTTGAGAGCCTCACTGTTGGTCCATTTAGCTTACCCTGTGAGGAGTACAACATTCCCTACACTGCGTACTGTCTCTCTTAGCAACAGGAGCTGACTCGCACTTCAGAGGTCCCCATCCTGTACAGAGGCAAGGAAGTTCACTAGTTAAAGTCAAGTGCACGTTGGAGCCCACGCAGGTGCATGGCAGGGCCCACTCCCCTACTGGGAATAGTAGTGGAAAACTCTGGACAGGTGGTTGTGGACAAGGCTCAATGTGCTCCTCCTAATTGCAAATTACAGTGGGAAGATGTACATTTACACGGAGACCTGAGAGTTAACTGGAGGACAGTTATTGTGTAAGTGTACACAGTGTATGTTATATTTACCTGCTCTGTGCATTGGTATTGCACAGAGTGGCCCTGAGCCTCCTCTTCTGGAGTACCCCTCTGGCACTTTATGCTCCTCCTCTTCTTGGTGCAACACCACAGAAATCCGCTTCCTATGGGGGCGCACCTTTGGCCTCACTCCTGAGCCAGGATGTTTCAGTAATAGAACAATGCAGCATAATTCTGTAATATGGCAAAGAGAAAATGATACAGGAGAGGCTTGTCTTTTTAAAACTGAACTCCAGGATTTTCACACTGCAATGGTTACTTACTCATTAAGTCTGGAGGTATAGAAATAAGTTGTAATACTGTAATAACTGTAATTCCTACTTTGGCAGTCTTCCAACATGCTGTGCAAACAGTCCTCCAAAGCTTCTTCTCTTTGGTATTCTGGCCAGTGGTTGCACAATGCAGGGACAGTAATTCTGCATTGTATGTGATGATGGCAAGAGGCCACACCCATACCCAGAGCATAGAGAGAAGAGGAAAGAAGAAAGAAAGTGTTGGAAGCCTTGCAGAGTGTGGAATAATGTAAGTATTACCTATATACTTTTTATCTCTTTTTTATTTCCACTTTACAACAAACAAACCCAAAAAAAAAAAACATTCATCAATATATACAGTATATATATATTTCTTCCCTTTTATTCCTTCTCCCTCCTTCCTCTTCCTTTCTGCGCATCTTCCTACTTTTACCTTGTCTATTCCTAATAATTTCACGTCACATCAAACCCGTTGGACACATCCTTCCTGCTTTTATCTATTGTTAGTACATTTTCCAGTACCCTGTTATAGATTTGCATCTCATAGAAAGTTATCTCATTGTCCACTATCCTCTGTTTCCACAGCATGTCCCGCTAATTACTCAGCTAAGTTAGAGACTAGCCACCATGACCAAATTTTTAAAAGCTTTCTAGGGCTTCTCCTATGTTTATACGCCAATTCTCTTGTTTAAGGTTGAGATTAATCGCTTCGGTCCATTGTGTTATTGTTGGTGTAGATTTTGCTATCCATTTTTGTAGTATTAATTTACAGGCTATATACATTGATATTTTCCACATCACATGCATTTTTGCCCGTAGAGTGTCTTCCGGCATAATCCCTAGTAATGCTATTTTTGGGTTTGGCTGTATCCGTGTGGAGCATAATGTGAATACCTTTATACTTAACCAGTAGCTAAACCTTGCAGTATGAGGGGCCCACTGCAAGGATATTTTTTGTACAAAAATCAGCTTTAATTAATGTTAGTAGCACAACTGGAAAAATCTGTTTTGTATTCTGAAAGAACAGTTGGAACAGATCTTCCTGAGTGTTGTTAACATTATTGGCTGCTCATGTGATAGCGTTGAAAATATAAGTGGGAGCTATAATGGAGTACAGGCCTATATCAAAACAATGTCTGAAAATTCTGTATACACAGTATCTCACAAAAGTGAGTACACTCCTTAGAGATCTAGAGGTCTAGAGATTGGGTACAGAAAGTGGACCACCAAAGGTAGTTGTTTTGTTTCAAATACTGAGATAGAATGACATGTACAGTATCTCACAAAAGTGAGTACATCCCTCACATTTTTGTAAATATTTTATTATATCTTTTCATGTTACAACACTGAAGAAATGACACTTTGCTACAATGTAAAGTAGTGAGTATACAGCTTGTATAACAGTGTAAATTTGCTGTCCCCTCAAAATAACTCAACACACAGCCATTAATGTCTAAACTGCTGGCAACAAAAGTGAAAATGTCCAAATTGTGCCCAATTAGCCATTTTCCCTCCCTGGTGTCATGTGACACGTTAGTGTTACAAGGTCTTATGTGTGAATGGGGAGCAGATGGTTTAAATGTGGTGTTATTGCTCTTACTCTCTCATACTAGTCACTGGAAGTTCAACATGGCACCTCATGGCAAAAAACCCTCTGAGGATCTGAAAAAAAGAATTGTTGCTCTACATAAAGATGGCCTAGGCTATAAGAGGACTGCCAAGACCCTGAAACTGAGCTGCAGCATGGTGGCCAAGATTATACAGCAGTTTAACAGGACAGGTTCCACTCAGACCAGGCCTCACCATGATCGACCAAAGAAGTTGCGTGCACATGCTCAGCGTCCTATCCAGAGTTTGTCTTTGGGAAATAGACGCATGAGTGCTCCAGCATTACTGCAGAGGTTGAAGGGGTGGGGGGTCAGCCTGTCAGTGCTCAGACCATAGGGTGCACACTGCATCAAATTGGTCTGCATGGCTGTCGTCCCAGAATAAAGCCTTTTCTAAAGATGATGCACAAGAAAGCCCGCTGTTTGCTGAGGACAATCAGACCAAGGACATGGATTAATGGAAAAATGTCCTGTGGTCTGGTGAAACCAAGATAAATTTATTTGGATCAGATGGTGTCAAGCGTGTGTGGCGGCAACCAGGTGAGGAGTACAGAGACAGGTGTGTCTTGCCTACAATCAAGCATTGTGGTGGGAGTGTCATGATCTGAGGTTGCATGAGTGCTGCCAGCACTGGGGAGCTGCAGTTCATTAACCCCTTCCTTACCGGGCACTTAAACCCCCCTCCTGCCCAGACCAATTTTTGGCTTTCAGCGCTGTCGCATTTTGAATGACAATTGCGCGGTCGTGCGACGTTGTACCCAAATAAAATTTGCGTCCTTTTTTTCCCACAAATAGAGCTTTCTTTTGGTGGTATTTGATCACCTCTGTGTCATTTCTGATCGCCGCTATAAACAAAAAATGAGCGATAATTTTGCAAAAAAGAACAATATTTTTTACTTTTTGCTAAAGTACAAATCCATTAAAAAAAATATTCATCAGTTTTGGCCGATATATATTCTTCTACATATTTTTGGTAAAAAAAAAAAATCGCAATCGGCGTATATTGATTGGTTTGCGCAAAAGTTATCGCGTCTACAGACTGAGAATTGATTTATGGCGTTTTTATTATTTTTTTTTTTTACTAGTAATGGCGGCGATCTGCGATTTTTATCGGGACTGCGATATTGCTACAGAAATGTCAGACATTTTTTACACATTTTTGGGACCAATGACATTTATACAGCGATCAGAAATTTAAATATCCACTGATTACTGTGTAAATGTCATTGGCAGTGAAGGGGTTAACCTGCAGGGGGCAGTGAAGGGGTTAACAAATGTTCCCTGGCTGTGTTCTAACTGTGGGGGGCAGGGCTGGTCAGGACATAACAGATCTAACTGATCCCAGTGACAGGGATCAGTAGATCTGGTATGTCCCCTGTCACAGAATGGAGTAAACACGGCGGTTCCCCGTTCTGAGGCACCTAAAAGAGATCGGCGGGTCTCGGGCGGACATCGAGTCCGCCTGACCCACGGGCACGCTCGCGAAGCGTGCGGCGCGTGCGCCGCCACTGCCGCTAGGGGGCGCGCCAGGAGCGTGCACAGTGGATGACGTCCATGGACGTCGTCCGGGCATTTCAGATCCGCGCTGGAGCCGTACTTCGGCAATAGCGTGGATCTGAAGGGGTTAAGGGAACCATGAATGCCAACATGTACTGTGACATACTGAAGCAGAGCATGATCCCCTCCCTTCAGAGACTGGGCCGCAGGGCAGTATTCCAACATGATGATGATCCCTAACACACCTCCAAGGTGACTACTACCTTGCTAAAGACGATGAGGGTAAAGGTGATGGACTGGCCAAGCATGTCTCCAGACCTAAACCCTATTAAGCATCTGTGGGGCATCCTCAAATGGAAGGTAGAGGAGCACAAGGTCTCTTACATCCACCAGCTCCTTGATGTCTTCTTAGAGGAGTGGAAGAGGACTCCAGTGGCAACCTGTGAAGCTCTGGTGAACTTCATGCCCAAGAGGGTTAAGGCAGTGCTGGAAAATAATGGTGACCACACAAAATATTGACACTTTGGGTGCAATTTGGACATTTTCACTTAGGGGTGTACTCACTTTTGTTGCCAGCGGTTTAGACATTAATGGCTGTGTGTTGAGTTATTTTGAGGGGACAGCAAATTTACACTGTTATACAAGTTGTATGCTCACTACTTTACATTGTAATAAAGTGTAATGTCTTCAGTGTTGTCACATGAAAAGATATAATAAAATATTTACAAAAATGTGAGTGGTGTACTCACTTTTGTGAGATACTGTACATTGTGCTATGCTCATGTTCTTAATTTGGTGATTACTGATGTCACACAGCCTCTAACTCATGTGAAATCAATCTTTGCACTCTTAAAAAATGCTGTCTTTTTCTCACAGTAATACAGTCTTCTGCTTGGACTAAACAGGTCTGTGCTCAAGATCAAGGACATAAAAAGGTCTCTAGAAGAAAACTGGTGATCCTAGATGGTGGAACAAGCCAAGAGCACTGTGTACCATATTTAGTTCCACCAATGATCAGTCAAAAGAATAGTATATTGTTTGACTGTACTGCTTGGAATACATATTGTATAGAACACCAGGAATGGGGCCTGGTTGGTTGATCCCCATTGTTTGGACTGTGGTCCCTTCAAGAGGAACAACAAGAGCAGTTGAAGTACTCAGGGATTCTCACCCGTGCAGGTTGAGGGGTTTTGGGGTGATCCAAGAGAGACAGAAAACTAATCTTCAATTCCCCAGGATTACTAAATACGATATGCGACATGGAATCTGGAGGCTTGGAGACATATTTGGGTAAGAAAGAGCCTCCAACATTGATTACAGGTATTGTGGTCCTAAAAGGGTTACCCACCTGAAAAAGGGAGCTGAAAAGGGCAAGGAGCCGGAGTGTACATGCACGAAGCTCCGTGATGGCCACTTAAGCCAGGAGCTCCGCAATGCCCCAGCAATCCGGCACCCACACCGCCCCATCCAGCCCGATCAGACTGGCCAATCCGCCCCAGCTGAAGCCTGGAACACCCCAGGACAACATTGGATGTCCGGTCTGCCGGCTAGAAGGAGCCTGGAGCCTTAATTTGCAGAGCAGGCCGATCCTGGGTGTACCAAGATGGCCGCCGCGGCCGGCACACTCACCACATTTACTGAGGGAGAAAGAGATCACAGGCAAGTGCTCTCCCCTGCCATTCTGCCTTACCCCCCAGTGACTCCTGGGACTACCCCACACATAATGACCCCTTCACCGACGTCCACAGCATCCCACATTGCCCGCACACTAGCAGAGGGGGCCCACACGCCAGACGGGCCTGTTCAGGCCTACAACTCCCCAGACTCTGTTCTCCAGACCCCTGATCTAGGACCATACAACATGGGCTCTAATAACCAGATGGCTGATATGTTCAACCGCTTAGCTGACTTATTGGAAAAAGGTCTGGCCGCAACAGGATCCAAAATCACAGGAGAAATTTGCACAGACTTTCAAGCCTTAGGCTGCAGAATAGAGGCCATAGAACATAAAGTTGATGCGACAGTTTCCAGGGTGAACCAAAACACAGACAATATCCAGGTCTTCCAGAACCAGTTGGACTCAGCCCTTTCCAGAATAGATGACCTGGAAAATCGTTCAAGAAGGTACAACTTTAGAATACGTGGCCTTCCAGAGTCCATAACAGACACCCCTGGCACAGTTCGGGACTTACTCCAAAATCTAATCCCAGGGATCCCTCAACACCGCCTGGAGCTGGACCGGGCTCACAGATCCCTAGGCCCCCCCAGGAAGGACGGATCCCCCAAGAATATAATAGTTAAGCCCCACTTTTACACCATCAAGGAGGAAGTCCTGAGGCTCTCCCGCAATAACCCCCAGCTATCCTGCCAAGGCCACCAGATCCAAATATTTGCGGACATCTCCCCATCCACAATCCAACAGCGAAGAGCCCACAAGCCACTTCTCCTGGCCTTATCCAAAAATAACATTAAATACTGGTTGGCCTTCCCCTTTGCTACTAAATTCACCTGGAAGGGCAAGACACTTTTCTTCTCCAACTTCCCAGAAGGCGAAAAGCTGCTTCTCAGCCTCGAGATCATCACCCCAAGAAGCGGCTATGGACTGCTCCATCCCACCGGCGAGCTCCTCTAAAAGACTCCAACCTTCAAGTCCGGTAATACCCCTCTGGTCCCAAGCTAAACCCAAGAGAGTGAAGGAAGTTAGACCTCCCTAAGAGCATCTATTTGGGCCAATGTCCCTACAACTTCTCTTTGCCCTCGTAACTTCACAGAGGTGAACGTTCCCACAGTGTAGACATTGAATCCTCAATACCTGTGGATTCCCATTCACCTGTTTTTTGTTCAAGTTGATTTTTAATTCCTTTTATATCTGGACATAGGGGATTATCCCCCTTAACACTAACCCTTGCAGGCCCTCCTGAGAAGCCTGGCACAATTCCCCACAAGCAGACATGAACTTCTTCCCCCCATGGAGGATGCATCGTTGCGGATATGCCTCACTCGGAACCCCGCTTGTCTCCCACAAGACAACAGAGACTCCAACTCAATTCCTGGGGAGACTACCTCTTGAACCCCCACCAACCCCCCACCTCCTGGCTTCTCACAATAGGGTAGGGGTGAGCCTTTTCATCCCCTCGGAAGGACCCCCGGATGGGGACCTCTCATCACGCCACCGGAGAGGGGGGAATGATTGGAGTTCACCTAGGGGGAAATGTAAAGGGTCTGAGCTGCCTAATCCCCCACTTAGGGGAGGAAGCTAGTCCCGAAAAGTTTTATGGGTTTAAAAGTTTTATGGGTTTATTTGTCTTTAGAAGTTTTTGACAGTTTGCCTAGTTAAATGTATGCAATATATGCAGTTGTGGTGCGGCGGGACATGGGGCGGGTCCCCCGCGCACTCGACTACCCCCCGGGCTCGGTTTTCCTGTGCTCGCGGGATAGAGACTTTGTGTCCCACTAGGGACCGGTGTCCTTCTTTGTTTAGGGGCCTGGTAGAGCCTATCCCGGCCATGCTCCTTAGGTCTCTATGGAGACCACCCTTTGTTTGACTCCCTTTCCCTTCTTTCTTCTCCGTCTAATCTTTTACTGTTTTCTAGCTAACCACCGGAAGATGGCCTTAACCCCCCAGATGCGACGAAGTTTACGGAGTCACCAACACCAGAGGATGCAAGTTTCGAATTGGCTTCATTGGTTAAGTGATGAGGCTGGTGCTCATGCCCTCCCTCCGACTCCCCATGGCTAATGCGGACCACAATGCTCCACACCTTAAAATAGCCACACATAAAGCCCAAGGCCTGAACTCAGCAATCAAGAGAAGGAAAGTGTTCAGTCAATACAAATCCCTTAAGCTGGATATTATCATGGTTCAGGAGACCCATTTCCCCAATCGGTACAGTCCCAGATTCCTCCACTCACAATACCCTCTTTTTTACCTTGCCAATGCCCCAGATAAAACCAGAGAGACAGCGATCCTATTTTCCAAAAACTGCAACTTCATGTGGATATCTGAGTACAGAGACCTGGAGGGAAGATACTTACTGGTTAAAGGCTCCATAGGGGGTCACATTTATTCTCTAGTAGCCTACTATGCCCCGAATAAAGGGCAAGCACTATTTTTCCAAACCATGCTCAAAGTTGTCAGCCCATTACTGGAAGGAACGGTCATATTTGGAGGTGACTCCAATTCAGTGTTTGACCAAAGCTTAGATAAGAGGAGGTCAAAAGCAACTCAACTAACTCACCCCACCAAAGCCAGCCTTAAAATTGCCAAATTGCTATACAATTATGGGTTGGTGAACATATGGAGGGAACTAAATCCATCTAAGTGTGACTTTACCCACTTTTCTTACCCACAACAGTCCTACGCTCGTATTGATTACCTCCTAGTCTCCCCCACCATGATCCCAGCCGCAATATCTGCCAAGATTATAGACACGGTAGGCTCAGACCACGCCATGGTCACCCTAACCCTCAGCAAGCCGAGGCCAAACTATCGATTCCAAAACTGGTGCCTTAACGAATCTATTCTAAATGACCCAGTTAGACTCCGAAGGAGTACTTCTCTCTTAATAACAGTGAGGAGATATCCCCCGAAACACTATGGGCGGCACATAAGGCAACCATACGAGGGAAATTCATATAAATATCTTCCCAAATTAAAAAAGAGAGGCGTCTAGACATTGAGAAGCTGGAAACCAATTTCAAGGTTCTCAAAACCAAACACAAACATGACCCACGTAGTGTCTCCATTGAGCTCCTGGATTCAGCTAGATTAGCCCTGAATTTAGCTCTAACAGCGCAAGCCAAGAAACAGATCAGATGGGCCAGAGCAAAATTCTATTACCAAAAAGATAAGATTGGCACCATGTTAGCGTCTCTCTCCAAGATTTAGGTCACATGCCCTCCCTAGAATCAGGGTGGCAGGTCAACCCCCGACAGCGGACCCCAATAATATCCTTGAAGCCTTCCAAAAGTTTTGCACCCGACTCCATTCCCCACCAACTTCAAACAAGATAGAGACAATCTCTAACTTCCTCTCAGAGGCCTCAGGCCTGACACTCTCTCCCGAGCACAGAGAATCTCTAGAGGAGTCATTCACAACTGACGAAATTCTAGATGTCATTAAAGGTCTAAAGACTGGATCAGCTCCTGGTCCAGACGGCCTTTCGGTGCCCTACTACAAGGCATTCGCCGAAACGCTTGCCCCATTTATGGCTAATTTCTTCAACTCAAAAACCACGGGTACCACCCTAGATCCCCAGCTGAATGCAGCGTTCATTACGGTCATCCCTAAATCCTGGAAGAATCTTGAGGCGGTGGGTAATTACAGACCCATCTCCCTAATCAACAATGACCTGAAAATACTCACCAAATTACTTGCCAACCACCTAACCTTATTTATAAACCAGTACATTCACAGGAATCAGGTAGGGTTTATGACCCTTCTCCCCCGCATCCTCTACATTTTTAGATCGCTCCTGTTACGCATTAATAAAGAGCACCTTAAGGCATTTCAAAGAAAGATCAACAAATTTATATGGGGGAAGAAAAGCTCCAGACCATATGCCAACCAAAAACAGAGGGAGGCCTGGGTCTCCCAAATCTTTTCTGGCACTACCAAGCCGCAAGATTGGCCCAGCTGTCTCTGGTCTACACCACAGCTGAGAGACCAAACTGGATCCAAATTGAGAGACTAGCAGCTCCCGCTTACACCCTAGACTTCCTCCTTTGGGTCCCCCATCAGCAGCGCCCACCCATTCTCTCACCAGTACTCTCCCAAGAACTGTCAACTTGGGATGTTATACAAAAAATCCCAGCCCTTATCTCTGAAACACACCCACTTGAACATTTGTTTCATAACCCAGACTTCCCTCCGGGACTCAACATTAAAGCCTTCAAATGGTGGACGGATAAGGGATTGTACCGAATTGGGCACTTCTAACCCTAATGGTCCGCTCACACTGAGCCACTGTGTGAGCAAGCTAGAACTACCAGCGACCAAGCGGTTTAGATTCCACCAGATCAGGCACTTCCTTCTCTCATGGGGGTCCTCTAAACTGATTCCCCCCTCAATTTCACCCTATGAACAATGGTGTGGCCAGCCGGGGACAAGGAGGGGGGGCATTTCCATCAACTATCACGCGCTTGCCCAGCTGAAGGATAAACTCCCATATATGCAAGCATGGGAACAGGACTTACAATTTCACTGGGATCTGGACAGGTGGCTTAACGTAAGCAAAAGGGCTTTCAAGGGGGTTAATTAACCATTAATGCCTCCTTGATCAAAGCCAACCTCAAAGTCTCCACCAGATGGTACATGACGCCACTTCGGCTCTCCAGAATATATCTTACTGCAGACCCGCAATGTTTCAGGGGATGCAATCTTCGGAGCTCTATGGCTCATGTTTGGTGGGAATGCCCAAGAATCAGAAAATTCTGGGCTGAAATCTTCAGCCTAATTCATAAAGTAACAGGTTGCCTCTTGCCCAGATCTACAATTATAGCCCTGCTTAATGCAGATATCCCCAATACTACTAAAAACTCCCGCACATTGATCCACTATATTTTTCTTGGTGCCAAGGTGACAATCGCCAAGGTCTGGAAAACACCGAAGGTCTCTTTTCTTGCAGTAAAATGCGAGATATCCTGGATCAGGACACAAGAAAGGCTGGTCAGTAGCATTCTAAACTCAACCTCTAAATTTGATGTTATCTGGGAACCCTGGGCTAACCACATGGGAATTTCCCTGATCCCAGGTATCAATAACCAAGGACCATTCCCTTGTTCCTCCGATGCTTAGTATTGCTCGACTCTTCAACTCTTCTCCTTTCTTACTCCACTTCTGACCTTTTCTTCCCAAGTACAATGTACATCTGCTCTGACTCATTCACAGTGATAGACGGTAGGGGACTCAGCCCCCCGTAATCATTCATATTAGGATTGTTGACACAAAACTAGCCTGCATAGACCATCTCTAAATAACTTCCTCTCTCGAGCTTTGTGCTTGACATTCCTCCCCCACATCAACTCACCTGGAGTCGGGGCGGAGGAGTTCCCCTCCCGGCACAGTTAGAGCCCATTTGGGGTGCCGGAGGGACCCCCCGTGGAGGATCTCTGATCTACTTCTGTCTATCTCTGGGGGTGAGGAGATCTTCGGGTATGTAGACTTGGTCATAAATTTTTGCATCTTTCTGTACAATACTCTTATTGCCCTTACTGGCGCATTGGTCATTTGTATTTAATTCCACGCTTCGCAACATTGTCTTGGTTTTTCTCTGTCGTTCAAAAGAATAAAAACGTATTGAAAGAAAAGGGCAAGGAGCAGTCGGCAGGTGCCCATGAGGTGTGGTGTGGATCTGGACATAGTTGTGAGAATGAGCTGTGTACTGTTTGGGCTACTGACACTTTTCTGAGCTGTTATGACCTCTGGAGCAGGCAATGACTTTAACCCTTTTTTTTTTTTGATGGTGAGACAACTTTATAAAACTTTATACCTGTGATTTATAGACTGTTCTGTTTGTTTTCATGCTGAAAGTAAACTGGTTTTCGTTTACCTTTTGAAAAATAAAGACTGCCTTTACCAATACAGCTCGCTGGTGATCCGAATTTCCCTAAATACCACAATATCTCCATCCACTTGATTTGACAATGTTGTAAGTGAGGCCAAAAATCTGTTTCATGATGAATGGTAAAAGTTACCAAAGACCATATCTGATGCTCAACAGTTCATTTTTGAAACCTAACTACACTGGTGAAATAATTTGTTACAAACATAAACAGTACACTTCTGGAGCATTCAGTTAATGTTGCAATTAAAAGTAATTCACCTCAGAAAAGGCTAACAACTAAAAAAAAATGCCAGTAGAATTGTCACAGGATACATCCCCCTTTCTACTACCTTGAATGATTTCAACATCAGGTTTTCTAAGTAGTAATTTATCATGCGGCAACCAGCCTGAAACTAAAATTTCAATCATTTTTTCAACATGTTTAACCACTTCAATACTATGCACTTAGAACACTTTCCTACCAGACCAATTTTCAGCTTTCAGTGCTGTTGCGTTTTGAATGAAAATTGCGCGGTTGTGCGACGCTGTACCCAAAAAAAGTTTTTATAATTTTGTTCCCACAAATAGAGCTTTCTTTTGGTGGTATTTGATCACCCCTGCGGTTTTTATTTTTTGCGCTATAAACAAAAAAAGAGCGAAAATTTTGAAAAAAAAATTCTCTATTTCTGTCACAAAACTTTGTAAATAAGTACATTTTCTCCATCACTGATGGGCACTGATGAGGCTACACTGACGGGCACTGATGTGGCAGTACTGAGTGGCACTGATGAGGTGGCACTGATGATGAAGCACTTATATGCAGCAATGATGAGCACTGTGTTAGGCGGCACTGATAAGCAGCACTGACGGGCACTGATATGCAACACTCACGGGCACTGATATGCAGCACTGACGGACACTGATAAGCGGCACTGATGGGCACTCATAGACGGCACTGATTGGCACTCATAGGCGGCACTGGGCACTGATAGGTGGCACTGATGGGCACTGATAGGTGGGCACTAGTAGGTGGAACTGGTGGGCACTGATATGTGGCACTGGTATGCACTGATAGGGGCACTGGTACACACTGATAGGAGCACTGGTGGGCATATGTACTGAAAGGGGCCCATTCCCTGATGGTCTAGGGTGGCATCTGAAGGTGGCACTGAGTGCCATTCATATTGGGCACTATGCCACTTACCTGGTGGTCCAGGGTGGTCTCCCTGCTAGTCCAGATTGGCTCCCTGGTGGTCCCTGGTCAGCTCCCTGGTGGTCCTGGGTGGGCACATTGCTGGTGGTCCCTGGGCAGGCTCCCCGGTGGTCTAGTGTGGCGATCCGAGGGGGGGCTGTGCTGATAAATCATCAGCACAAACCCTCCCTGTCAGGAGAGCAGCCGATCGGCTCTCCTCTACTCAGGTCTGCAGACCCGAGTACAGGAAAAGCCAATAAATGGCTTTCCTGTGTTACACTGTGACCAGCCGTGATTGGTCACGGCTGATCACATGGTAAAGTGCTTCGGATGGAAGCACTTTACCGATATCGGTATTGCTGGGGGTCAGACTGACCTCCCACACCACTGATCGCCGCAATGAGCGCCCCCCCTGGGTGCGCAGGGGCTTGTTATCCTGAGGACATCATATGACGCCCAGTCAGGATAACTGAACCACTTTCCAGCCGTCATTCTACATAAGGCGGTCGGGAAGTGGTTAAAGGAGAAGTGTGGGAATACAAAAATACAAATATCTATACTCACCTTCCTGCTGCAGCATTGGCCTGTTTTGCAGCTGTCCCCCCACTGGCTCTTTGTCTGAGAACTGAGTGATCAATTGACCGCTGATTGCTAAGTTCTCAGTTCACTCTGAGCAGAGAGCATTGACTGTCACTGGAGCACAATGCTGGGGAGGGAGTGAGAGAATCTGGCTCAAGCTCTCAGTGGTGCACTGAGAGGCCGAGCCAGCTGCAAATCAGGTATCTGGTGGATGCCGACATTATTTTCTGGATACTTTCAGAGCCTGGAGCGGCTCTGTGATATCAACCGACAATGGGTTTTAGCTCCAGCTTAGTTTGGTGAATTTGTTGTTAGAAATTGTGGCTTGGTCATTGGGCATAGAGAATTGGAAGTTTACACTTTAGGAGTGACAGTGTGCATCTTAATGCCATAGCGACTGACATGTTATTTCTAAAGCTGCAGAGTGCATTCAGAGAGGTTATGCCTGTGTTGCTCTGGTGGTTTAAGGTCTATGATGGCGGTCCTATTTGTTCTGATGTAAAATGGTCAGGGACTCATCTTCGGTATACTGTAGCATCCTCAATATATTGTGGTAAAAATTTGTAGTGACCATGGAGTGCGCATGTGCGGGAGCTGCAGGATGGCAGCCTAAGCCAGGAGCTCCGCACCTTCTTCAGCCATCTGCGCCCCGGGCTCCATCAGCAGTGATACAGGAACGCCAGAACAAGGGTAGTCTAACCCCCCAAGACCCCCGGCAGGCACAGACGCCCTCGGTCTAGTGTAGTGGCGATTCCATAGCCTGCTCATACCGCTATTGCTACAGCCCAGGTGTACCAAAATGGCCGCGGCCTAGCACCCATTCTGGATACAGGACGGCCTCATCTCCTGCCCTGCCATCTCCTGCCCTGGACACTTTGAGCGGGGACAGATGAGTACTCCAAGACCCCCAGAGCAGGGAATCTCAAAAGGTCTGAGAATACCAGGCCCTCTACCAGCCCCTCCAGCAGCCACCGGGTGGACCAAGATGGCCACCAGTGCGGCCTAACTGGCGCTTTGAGCACCAGAAAGCCAGATAAGCCACCCAAGCCACCTAGGGCACTCGTCAGAAAGGAGGTTTAGCCCTCTAGGGCCCCTGGGACAGGACTAAGGATCAAACGTTAAGCTTCAGAGACTCCTTATTTTTCTAAGTTACAGAAGAACCCCCCCTTGAAGGGGAAAAGGAGAAAGGTAGAAGGGGGGAAATAAACAAAAGAATAAACGTCTCAAAATAACTGGTGGACAATATATCACAGGATGACACACATCCAGAGGGCCCCAATACCTCCTTGAATGCAGGGATCGAGTGTTAGACGGTCACTCGCTCAACTTTTCAAAGAGGCTAACCAGGCCGACCCCTCTGATATGGCCTCTGTTGGGGATCAGTCACAAGCTAAAGCTCAGGAGGTATCACTGGAGCAAAGGCCAGTTTTAACCCCAGCTACCCTTACCCTTACACCAGGGTCCAATCCATGGAGTCACTAATACGTCGTACAATGGAAGACTTTCCAGTCACCCTGGCGGGTTACCTCTCCCCTGTCCAGGCAGAGGCCCATAATCTTAGCCCTCCAACCCAAGATCACCTCCTCAACACTGCGGACTTGTTCCTTAAATTTTCAAACCTGCTGGAAAGAGGTCTGGCGAATACAGCAGCGAAAATTACAGGGGACATAAAAGCAGACTTCCACAACTTAGGCTCCAGAATGGAACCCATTGAACAAAAATTGGACATTACCATTGCCAGAACCAACCAAATTTCAGCCCACATACAAGTCCTGCAGGACCAACTGGACACTGCCCTAGCAAGAATTGATGATCTAGAAAACAGATCCAGACAATACAACTTCAGGATCAAGGGCCTACCAGAATCTATCACAGAAGTCGTACCGGCAGTCCAGAACCTGTGTTATGTACCTGGAGGGTGAGCCAGACGGTAGCAGGAGACCTCTCCTACAACTTCGGCTTACGGACCGCTGGGAGTGATACAGCGGCCACGGAAGCACGGCAGGGTAAGAGTGCCTGATCAGTCCTGAAGACAGTAGGGCTGGATGCTGATGCAGACTGGCTGGACAGCAGAGCAGGATGCTGATGCAGACTGGCTGGACAGCAGAGCAGGAGGCAACAATCGGACAACAGCAGGCAGAAGGAGCAGGCGGAGACAGGTCACAAGGCAAGCCAAGGTCAGGGCGGGCAGAAGACAAGCAGAGTAACAGGACGGTCTGGGTCAAGGTCACGAGAAAACGGGTACAGGAACTCAGGATGCAGGGTGCAGAAGCTGCAGACCAAACAGCAAAGTGACAGTGTGGAGGACCGGCTTAAATAGGGCCTTTGGCGCCAATGATCGTTCGCATTCATGCGCGCGTCCGCATTGGCGCGCGAGTGCGCATGCGTGTGCGCCGGAGTGCCTGGATCATTCCGTGGGCTTCCTGACATTGCCCCCTCCTTATGGGCACCCTCCGGGTGCCCAATCGTCTCTTCTTTGGGGATTCCTGCGAAAGAAGGCATGGATCAGGTCCGTGGCATGAACATTTTGTGCAGGCTCCCCGGAATTTTCTTCTGGACTGTAACCCTTCCACTTAATTAGGTATTGTGTCTGGCCCCTTCTTTTCCTGCACTCAATGATGGCCTCAAGCTCAAATTCCTCATCCCCGTTAACAATAACAGGTGCCAGGGGTCTTGAGCAGCGGTAAGGAAATGGGTTGGGCACCGCAGGTTTTAGCAGGGACACATGGAATACTGGATGAATCTTGAAAGCTTCTGGCAAGGACAGTTCAAAAGATACATCATTAATTTTCCTCCTTACCGGGAAAGGTCCCACGAATCTTGGAGCCAACTTCTTTGAGGGACATGCCATTCTTAAGTTGGTTGTGGATAACCATACCTGGTCTCCTGGTTGCAGAATCAATTCTGGATTCTCGTAACAGTATATTATTGCGAGAGAAGACCAGGGTGCTTTGAACTGCTGGAACGGGTGACTCGGGTACAAGATCAGGTAAGAAGGTGGGATGAAATCCATAATTGGCGAGGAAGGGAGACTGTTGGGTAGCTGAGTGACTGGCGTTGTTATATACAAACTCTGCCAAGGGTAATAATGCTACCCAATTATCCTGGACAAAGGAGGTGAAGCACTGGATGTATTATTCCAGGGTCTGATTTGTCCACTCAGTCTGCCCGTTGGTCTGAGGATGGTAGGCGGAAGAAAAGGCAAGGTTGATCTGTAAAGTTCCACATAAGGCCTTCCAAAACTTGGAGGTGAACTGGACACCTCGATCCGAAACAATATTCCTGGGTACACCATGGAGCCTAATGACTTCCTTGATGAAGACTCTGGCTGTTTCGCTGGCAGACGGTGTATCTCTCAAAGGAACAAAGTGGGTCATTTTGGACAGATGGTCCACAACCACGAAGATGGCGGTGCATTGATCAGAGGGTGGAAGTTCCACTATAAAGTCCATTGAGATCAAACTCCAGGGTCTGTCAGGTATAGGCAGAAGTCTGAGTAATCCCCATGCCCTGTTACGAGAGCTCTTGTTCCGAATGCAAGTGGTACAAGAGCTCACATATGCTTGACAGTCTTTCTCCAGGCCAGGCCACCAGAATGACCGTTGTGCCAGCTCAATAGTTTTACGGATACCGAAGTGACCTGCTAGGGGATGATCGTGGCATACCTCCATCACCTTAGTCCGAGCTCCTTCAGGTACAAAGATTTGCTGGTGTCCATGCACTGTGACTGCGAGATAGTGCGTACAAACTTCCAGGTTTCCTGTAAGGTTTAGGTCTATGGTAGGACGGGCGACCATTAAAGAATGATGATGTGTGGTCAAATGACTGTGTCAATGTCCGTCGAAGGCGTCCAAGTGTATCGGGGGGTCCTTGGTGCAATGTCAGTTTTCTCCCTGATGATACCTTCCTGGTCGTTTAGAAACATGGACTTCCTCGAGCCTGATTCCACTACCTCCATACGGTGCTAGTAGGGGATCGTCCAGTGAAGCCATAGGCATTTTGATAACTCGACCGTGTTGCCAGTAAGACCACCGGACCGGACC
>BLSH010025131.1:86699-101558 GCA_018402905.1 Glandirana rugosa | reverse complement strand
GAATTTTCAGTTTATTATATGTAACTAATTTATGGTTATATTGATACCAGCTGCTCTTGATATTAATTGATTTGCTGTTGATTCCAAGGCGCGGGTAAATCTGTTTTAGATCTAGGTTCAAATATGTTTAAAGTTCAAACTTCAGCCTTGTCTTCACTTACAGGGAGTCCTTAACCCTTTAGTGATGCAATTGTCAATAGGCGTGCATGAATTTATATACCTGCCAGGAAACCATTGTTCCCTATGTGGCATTTGCTCATGTTCCTCATCTCTATCAAGGCCTGAATTCTATACTACAGAATTGCCTACACTCTGCAATCTGAAGATCATATTTCTGGTTGCTACAACCTCTGTGAAAAGGGGTGTCAGAGCTGCAGGCTTTGTACTCAAGGAGCCTCACCTAAACGTTCTACCCAGACAGAATAGTCCTAAAACTCCAGACTGCCTTTATCATGTGGTGTCTTTCTCCTTCGACTTTAACCAGGAAGTTAGTTTACCACCTTTCTTGGTTGAGTGAGAGAACCACATCCCCTGGATGTTGATCTAACCCTGGTGACCTGCTTGGAAGCTACCTTTTCATTCAGGAAAGCTGAAATCTGTACTTGGTTCCAGCGTGGCTTAACCACTATAGCCCCGGAAGGATTTCACACTTTAGGACCAGAGCACTTTTTGCGATTTGGCACTGCGGTACACGTTGTACCCAAACAAAATTTGTGTCCTTTTTTTCCCACAAATAGAGCTTTCTTTTGGTGGTATTTGATCACCGCTGCGTCATTTCTGATCGCCGCTATAAACAAAAGAAGAGCGACAATTTTGAAAAAAAAACATTTCTTACTTTTTGCTAAAATACAAATCCAAAAAAAAAATATAAAAAAACATTTTTTTTAATCGGTTTTGGCCGATTTATATTCTTCCTCCATATCTGTGATAAAAAAAATCGCAATCAGTGTTTATTGATTGGTTTGCACAAAAGTTGCCGGGTTTACGGATGATGAGAATTCATTTCTGGGGTTTTTATTTTTTTTTATTTTATTTTTTACTAGTAATGGCAGCGATCTGCGATTTTTAGCGGTACTGCGATATTGCGGCGGACATGTCGGACCATTTTGACACTTTTTTGGGACCATTGGCATTTATACAGCGATCAGTGCTATAAAAATGCTCTGATTACTGTGTGAATGTCATTGGCAGTGAAGGGGTTAACCTGCAGGGGGCGCTCTAAGGGTTAACTGTGTTCCCTGGGTGTGTTCGTGTGTGTGTGTGTGCTGCCCTGGCAGGGGAAGGGGAGGGGTCACAGCTTCCATATACAGGAAGGCTGTGATCACAGTCCTTCCCCCCCTCACAGAACGGAGATCCGTCTTTACATACATGGATCTCCGTTCTTTCACTCCAGGGGGGGCATCGTGGGTAGCCGGTGGAGATCGAGTCCGCTGCACCCGCTCCCTGGCCCCCCCGGACACAGTGATCTGGCAGCCGCCATCATATGACAGCGATTTGCCTGGCAGAGCCATGTTGTCGCCGTCAACCTGCGGTTGGCAAGTGGTTAAGGCAGGGTCAATCAGCATCAACATGTACAGTCATATCCTAGATTAAGAAAATTAAAAGAGCCTACTCTCCACAAGGCCTTCCTGTTTCAGATGACTTAAGAGCACATTCAACTATGGCAATGCCAGCTCTGTGGACAGCTCAGTGCACAGCTCAGTGCTGAGTGTCTCCTGAGGCTATTTGCAAGTCAGCAATATGGTCCTCCCAGCAAACACCTTTATTACACTTTAAGTGAACCTGGCTCACAACATTAACATTTGGAAAATTCATGGTGCATAATTACGTTTCTGATAATTACAAAATCTTTCTTGCACTCTCCCGTATGACGAGTAAGTTCCCATGTGTGTGCTGCCATGATGCACCAGGAAAATGGAAAATTGTATACTCACCTTTCCGTAATTTTCCTTTCCTGGTGCATCTTCATGGCAGCATACAGATTCCCCGTCCAAATTGGTGAGAGTTATAGAGAATGCTGTGAGTCTGTCTTTGATTTATAGTTAACCAGTCCTATCATGTTGTGGGGGCTGGGCCACCACCCATGTGTGTGCTGCCATGAAGATGTACCAGGAAAGGAAAATTACGCAAAGGTGAGTGTACAATTTTCCGTTTTTTTTTTGTTCCTCAACGTAAGTATGCTTTAAAGCAGAACTTCACCCAAAAGGGGAAGTTCCACTCTTCCTCCTTCTATTCCCCTCCTTTCAACTTTTCTTTTGGGGGGGGAGTGGGTACCTTACACTTTACAGGCCCCAGGGGTCTGCAAGACCATTCACAGGGTGCAGTGCGGCTCATGCATGCGCAGTGGGAAGCAGGCTGTGAAGTAACAAGGAGTCACAGCCAGCTTCCCACAGTTAACATACTGGCGATGGGAACCTGAAGGACAGTGAAGAACTGGCACCAGGGGAGGATGGAGCTGGATCCCTGGACAGGTGAGTGTGTTTTTATTAAACATCAACAGTTACAGTTTGTGTAGCTGCTGACTTTTAATTTTTGGAAACCTGGCTGAAGAACTGCTTTAAATATTTATTAATGTTAAAATATACAGCTTAGTGAATTGACCCGCATGTAAACTGTAGCAGTCTCAGTCTTAAAGTGGAGTTCAATAAAGCACACTATTTGAGATTTGAAACTCATTTACTCATCATCATTTGTAAAGAAAGAGAACATTCTATAACTAACCAGTTAATGTAAGATACACAACAGACTGACCTACTACAGAAATAAGCATGCCCTACCTTGATTTCAAAGCCATGCAGTTTTGTAAATGTTTAGCAAATCAAGCAATTCATTGAACAGATACAATGTAATTAGCGCTTGTCGTTTACATGCACTTGATTGAATTGATTAGTGTATGCCCAATTAAGGTGATGAATGAATGGTGAAATTAACATCTACTGAGGCAGTAATTGTCAGATGATGAAAACTGGTCACAGTGTTCAGGCTGATACAAACATCATTTGTTCCATTTTAATAAAGCTAAATGTGTAAGTTTATGAAATAGATAGATTTTAAATTATAAGATAGGTTGATAGAATTGACATTAAAAGGATTTTTTTCTTTATGTTAGCTCTAGTAGTATACACATAGAACCTGTTTGAGAAAATATGTCTCCACTACTGTTTTCATGTATTTTCATTGGTGTAGTAGGGGTCAATTATAGCTGTGAAGAAATAATTACCCCAGTTTTATTTGAGCTAATGAGGGGAATAATAAGATGCAATTGTGGAATTGCAGTAAGATAATACTTAGGCTAGTCATGCCCAATATACTTTCAAGCTATTTAAAATCAACCTGTTGCAGGTGGACATTTAAACAGAGAAACCAGAGTTCAAAGAAATATGGTGGCTGCCATTGCTGACTTTCTCTTTTTAAAGCGCTCATTCCTTGGCTGTCATGCTTATTCAGTAGCTAACATATTTCCTGCCTGCCTGACTCTAAACAAGCAATGCAGGTCAGGGGTTCTGACTTCTTAGGATGAATACTGGGTCCAGGTCTGTAGGTTAGAAAAGGTCAGAGCCCAAAACCTCCGGGCAACTAACATGCTTGTGGACCGCCCAAACACAATGTACTGTGAACAGATGGCCTGTACAGGCAGTATCATACTGGTACGTTGCTGTCCATTTCTGGGTTTAGGGAGCGTGCATGCGCACCCTCCCGCAGGCACCCACTGTGATTGTACACAGTGGGAGTCTGTTAGCAGGTCCGGGCGACGTCATTTGTGACGAAACGTACGTAGGGAGGGCGCGCTGACGTCACCGCTTACCGAGATTTGTGCCGGCTTCTGATTTTACACACGCGTGTTTTCAATGTGTCAATGTGAGTACTCTGTACTATTTTATGCATATTATTAAAGTGTTTTACTGTGCTTCACTATATCAAGTTTCTCCTCTCTGTCCTTGGGTTATCCATTACCTTGATGTGAGATACTATGGTGATTTCCCCCCCCCCCCGATACGAGGGAGCTGCTAACAGGATCTGTGTGTTCTTAATTGGAGTGGATTCCCTACGATCACAGTGGAGCAGCGGGAGACTGATATTATCTTGTCTTAAGCTTGGCTTCCAGCTGGGTCTGGTAAGCCTCCTCTCATATACGGTGGTGGATTCACATGCTATACAGTGCACGGGGTGTTATGATTTAATTGAGAAATCCTCCATTTCCTATTGGGACAGTTTATGGACTAACATCACATAGCGCAGCTTTATTTATATTATATATACATCTTTATTTTCTAGCTGCTGCTTATCAATTTGGACTGTAGCGCGGTTTATGTTTTATCTGAGGTCCAGGCTCATAGCCCTGTTTTGACAATTATCACAGGACTCTGTACAGAGGGAACGATCTTTCTGTTTCTTATCCCAGCAAAGCAGACAATTCATAAGGCACAATCAAACAATTGCTACAATGCTCAAAAATGAATGAACAACCTTTACAATAAGCAAGAAACAAATGTTGCAATTGTTACAAGACAGAGGAAACAAACTGGCAACTATGACAATATGGCTGCACCTAAGGCTGCATTCACACAGGGGCGATCCGACTTCGGCACAACTTTGCTAGGCGACTTACAATGCCACTCCATGCCAGGAGACTTTGCCTTTGGTCAATCAAAGGGAGGGAGGGGGTTGCCTGGGAATTCACTGAGTAAATTCTTTTCTTTTTCCTGTAAAGTTGCTTCAATATAGATAAGGGATCTGACTTGGAGGCGACTTCCATTGAAAGGCATGGGCACAAGACGGATAGAAGTCGCCTTGAAGTATTACAGGAAACTTTTCTGAAGTCGGAGCGACTTCAGTAGTGTACATTAAGAGGGCTCTCATTCCTTTCAATGGGATTTCAAATGTCAAGTGGCTTGGGGCGGCACAAGTCGGAGCGCAAGTTGCCCCTGTGCGAACCAGCCCTAACAGAGATCTGTTACAGTATGGGGGCAGCAAATGTACATTTGTCAGAAGAAACCATGAACTCTGCATAAAACATAAAATGTTATGTTCCCAGCTAAAGGGAAGGTTAAAGCCACTGTGGGCTGACGTCATAGAGCCAGTCCAAGCTCTGAAAAGATCCCAACCTAATGGTCCACCTAGAAGCCTGAACCAGCAGCTGGCTCAACCCCTCAGCCAGCTGCTGGGAGACTAGGCCAGCCGCTCCCTCCCAAAGATGTTCTATCAGGTTGAGGTCAAGACTCTGTGCATGCCAGTCAAGTTGCTCCACCCAAAACTTGCTCATCTTTGTGGACCTTGCTTTTTGCACTGGTCCAAATTATTTGGTAGAGGGAGGATTATGGTGTAGGGTTGTTTTTCAGCGATTGGGCTTGGCCCCGTAGTTCCAGTGAAGGGAACTCTTAAGGCGTCACCATACCAAAACATTTTGGACAATTTCATGCTCCCAACTTTATGGGAACAGTTTGGGGATGGCCCCTTCCTGTTCCAACATGACTGCGCGCCAGTGCTCAAAGCAAGGTCAATAAAGACATAGATGAGCGAGTTTGGGGTGGAGGAACTTGACTGGCCTGCACAGAGTCCTGACCTCAACCTGATTAACCTTTGGAATGAATTTGAGCGAGACTGCTAGCCAGTCCTTCTTATCTACATCAGTGCCTGACCTCACAAATGCACTTCTAGAAGAATGGTCAAATATTCCCATAGACACACTCCTAAACCTTGTGGGCAGCCTTCCCAGAAGATTTTAAGCTGTTATAGGTGTAAAGAGTGGGTCAACGCAATACTGAACCCTATGGACTAAGACTGAGATGCCATTAAAGTTCATGTGCGTGTAAAGGCAGGCGTACCAATACTTTTGGTAACATAGTGTATATCTAAACCCAATAATAAAACTGTAACACATTACAGCTTGCCAGTCTTTATACATGGTGGTTGCATTCCTTTTCCATTTTCAGGTTGAGACCCAAGCAAGTACACAAAATAACCATTGAACATTCCATAATGCAGTGTCCTTATGATCTCCAGAAGAATTTTCTGCTGCCCACAATCAATAATCTTGTGCTGACAGTCAAGAATGGTGGTAGCGGTTTAATCATCATAAGTGTTTTGCTGCAACAGGCTAGGCAGGATTGCCATTACTGAAAGAACTGATTTTCTTTATAAATCAGAAACCACCAAAGAAGAATATTTGGCGATATATGCTTGAAGTAAAACGTAGACACATCTAGGTCATGCAAACAGACATTGCAAGCAGGTAAATCTAAAATGGCTGAGGGAAGCAAGTTTGCAGTTGTGCATAGACCTAGTGAAAGAATTGAACAGATTATGAAGAGTTATTGCATTTTGACCTAGAAAGGACAAAATGTACAGATATTACCAAAGGTCAACTAAAACAACTCCCCATGAAGAAGCCGGACAAAATTCATCTAAAGTGGTATTTGATCCAACAACTACAGTAAACATTTATCCATGGTTCACACTTGTACAGGTCAGAAACACTCACAAAATTACATGTGTTCCCAACATGCATTGCTTTTTAACAGACACATGGGGTGCAATTAATTTTTAATGCCACCTTCATGCATCAGAAACTGCAGCATGTTATTACATGCGCAATGCCTCTTGTCTTGTGGCAGGTACCGTGCAGGTGTGTTTTTAGAAAAGGTTTGGGGACTTCTTTCCCTGGGTTTCTCAAAGGTAAAGCTGCCCAATCAAGTGGATGTGCAAAATTGTGCAAACATGCATGCAATAGTGTGGGCCTATTCACAGTTTTGCAAAGTGGCAACACATTATGCATTTTTGCAACGCATTAATGAACCTGATCTATGTGCATTGCAGTTCCACGCCAGTGCATTGTACAGTACAGTATAGCACAATGCACTACAGTGCACCACAACACACATACTGTACATTGTGTACTGCGTTACCACAAAAGGGTCATGTACAATTTTTCATCCATTGTGGTGCATTGGAAGAACATGTATAAATCCACAGAAATGGAACGCTTTGAATAGACCCTAAATGTTTTCCAGCTAATGCATCTCAAGCTGGGATAACCAGCTAATGACTCTGAAGAAGCAATTACATTTTTACACTTATGATTGCACATTTATACATTGTAATTACCCATGCTGAAATTGCATGCAAACCATGCTAGTGTAATTTTTTTCTCTTTCAAGCACCATTCATATTCTATTCAAAAATATTCTGATCGGATTTGATGTCAGAAAACTTAAAAGAGACATAAATAGATAGATGGATAGATAGATAGATAGATAGATAGATAGATAGATTCTTTCTCAGTATCATGCAGCCAATGGCTCCCTTAGGTGTGACTGGTAGCTGTGATTCACCTGTCACTTTGCCCTCAATCACACTTTTTTCCTCACATCCAGAGTCATGGAACAGGCCGGTACTTTGTTTTGTTGTTTTATTGGGGGAATAAATTTGGATAGGGTAGGGACAACTGTGGGATGCCCAGTAGATCAACGAACAAGACCAATCTATATACACTGCAGTATATACTCTCCTCTTCCTCCAGCACTGACACTTGCTGACCATTCCTCTCCTTCACTTCTCTCCTGCACAACACTTGCTGAACCTTACACTTCTTCACTTCCAGGCCTGAAAGGAATTTATCAGGCCTCACTTCCTCTTCCTCAGCAGGACCTCCGGACCGCCCGTTACAGGCAAGGGCCACGGGCCCTCGGATTGTAAGCCAACAGGCCCTCAGGATGTACCTAAGTACAATTGTGCTAGCCAGGCCTTGATGGACTACTGCTCCCAGTCCATCTTTTCCAGGCCACTCCAGTCTACCTCGCTATCCAGTGACACTCCTTCCCTTGACTGGCTCCTCTGACCTCCACAGACTGTCCACTGTCTCCTCCCAGCCTACTCCAGCTTTCTCATCCAGCTCCCAGGGTCTGTCACTCACCGACGCCAGTGGATCCTTTAAAGAGTCTTTTAGGGTAGCCTCTCTGCTGCTCTCCTGCTCCCTTGAGCTACTCCAGGAACCGACTCTGCTCCTGGCTGCACCCAAACCTCCAGGCCTCAAGGTCACTCCCTCCCGGGTGAGGCCTCAAAGCACCTGTTACATCTCCACTCTTCCACCCGACACTCTCCTTTTCCCTAGCTGGGCAGATCACAGTATTTAAGGAGGCCTGTCCTCTGCCAATCCAGGTTGGGGATTGGTCAGGGCTCCTTAACATACTTCAGAAAGTTACACCTCCAATTCCATCCCCAGAGCCTTCTGGAAACAATGGGGAGGAGTATCCAAGGGGTGTTTCCTTCCTGCAATATCCAGTTATCTTTTGGTGGTATTTGATCACCTCTGCGGTTTTTATTTTTTGTGCTATAAACAAATAAAGAGCGACGATTTTGAAAAAAGAACAATATGTTTTACTTTTTGCTATAATATATATCCAAAAAAAAAAAAAATTTTCATCAGTTTAGACCGACATATATTCTTCTTATTTTTGGTAAAAAAAATCGCAATCAGCGTATATTGATTGGGTTGCGCAAAAGTTATAGCGTCTACAAACTATGGATATTGGTTTATGGCATTTTTATTTATTATTTTACTGGTAATGGCGGTGATCTGCGATATTGCGGCGGACATGTCGGACATTTTTGACACTTTTTTGGGACCAATGACATTTATATAGCGATCAGATCTAAAAATAGACACTGATTACTGTATAAATGTCATTGGCAGGGAAGAGGTTAACACTAAGGGGGCAGTGAAGGGGTTAAATGTGTTCACTGGGTGTGTTCTAACTGTGGGTGGGGTTTGCGGGGGCATGACAGATCTAACTGATCCCAGTGACAGGGATCAGTAGATCTGGCATGCCCCCCTCACAGAACAGGGAACTGCCGTGTTTACATTGGCGGTTCCCCATTTTGGCTCTCTGTGAGCAGATCGCGGGTCTCCGGCGGACATCGGGTCCGCCCGACCCGCGGGCACGCACCGTGCGGTGGCGTGCTCGCTGCCAGCGCCAGCGAGAGCGCACCCAGCACGAGCCAAAGGGGAGGACATCTATTGACAGCCTCCCGGCATTTTACAGCTGCTCTGTAGCCATCAATCGGCTATGGCGCGGATCTGAAGTAGTTAACAAAGATGAGTTTGAAGGCAAAAGTGCTATCTGACTGTTGATTTGCTGTCAGTAACCAATTGCTTTGGTTAACATTGCACAGACTCTGTAGCCACAACATGCATGCACAGCATCCATTAGGGATGGAGGTGGGTCATGATGCATACCCCAGATCATGCTCTTTTTATGTCGATTAATTAGGGTGGAAGACACCCACAGTCACTTTTTGATCTGATGCATCACTTTTGGTCCACATTTTTACACAATACAAACAGGTCTGTTACCATATCTCTTTTATGTACTAATATGAATGGGCTTCTCTCCCTCTTCACCTCATGTCTCCATACACTTTTTCCACCTCACCTCCGTGTCACTCCTGGTCCTGGACTCAGCAGGATGTGTGAGGACTTGCCCGGATCTGTCAGTTCCAGGGTTGTGAGGCACGGCCTGTCCCCGCCTTACCCTCCCCGTCTCTGCACGCCATCTGGGGTGTGGGCGGGTGTAGCCACGCTGTGTATCAGCATCATGTCTCCCTACCTGACACATGATAGTTCAGTATCGCACTGTGGGGTAGGTTGATTCCACCCGACACCTCACTATGGATCGTTCTGATCCACCTTTGGTGTGGCGTCTACATAACGTTGGCGGGGTCCCACTCACCAGCCATGGTGGTATCTCAGCTGGGAACAGCCAGGACCTCACTTGGATTCACACACAGCACTCATCGTCACAGATAACACTCTGCAGGACATTGATTATTGTTTTTCACCACACATATCCTCACTTCCTACACACCTGTTTTTTTGTTTTTTGCTGTTTGGCTTCTGGTTTGTTTTTTACCCTTCACACACCATCCCCTCACTCCATCCCACTTGGTGTGCCTTCTGGACCCACAGTACACATATTACATCATTATTCATATTACACATTTCAACACACCTTTACCATCTATTCCAGATTTCATTGGTTCACACACACGTGCCCTTATTCCACCAACCACCCCATGGTTCTGGCTGCTCCCTCCCCTGGTTTGGTTTGAGCAATTTGTCCCTGCCTCAGCCCCAGGACAGACATTTACCCAGGCACCTCCAACCTTCCTCCAAAATGCTGAGCCCCCGTGTTCCGGAGCAGACATGTGAGTGCTCAGACATCTACCAACATATTTTTTGTTCTTCTCCCTCTCATTGGTGGAAAATGACTGACTATATATACATGTTTTCTTTTACACATACTTTTGAGACTACCATCTCTAATTATTTCACTGCATCAAACTTCTGAGGAGTGGACATATATACGATCCACAAAACGCGTAGTAGTTCCACAGATGCTAGTTTATTTACTTATTGTTTACTTTTGTTTTTTCAATAGGAAGAGGGTTATGTGACACATCAAACTTATTGGGAATTTCAGAAGAAAAACAATGGTGTGCTTGGTTTTGACGTAACTTTATTCTTTCATGAGTTATTTACAAGTTTCTGACCACTTATAAAATGTGTTCAATGTGCTGCCCATTGTGTTGGATTGTCAATGCAACCCTCTTCTCCCACTCTTCACACGCTGATAGCAACACCGCAGGAGAAATGCTAGCACAGGCTTCCAGTATCCGTAGTTTCAGGTGCTGCACATCTCGTATCTTCACAGCATAGACAATTGCTTTCAGATGATGCCAAAGATAAAAGTCTAAGGGGGTCAGATCGGGACCCATAATGTGGTGGTGCACATGATGATGTGTTTCCCTCTTTATGCACTGAAGCTGGCACGTTCCCTGAGTTTTTCCAGCAAGATGGTGCACCACCACATTATGGGTGTCAGCCTATGCTAGCATTTCTCCTCCGGTGTTGCTATCAGTGTGTGAAGAGTGGGAGAAGAGGGTTGCATTGACAATCCAACACAATGGGCAGCACATTGAACACATTTTATAAGTGGTCAGAAACTTGTAAATAACTCATGAAAGAATAACGTTACGTTAAAACCAAGCACACCACTGTTTTTCTTGTGAAATTCCCAATAAGTTTGATGTGTCACATGACCCTCTTCCTATTGAAAAAACAAAAATTGGATTCAAAATGGCCGACTTCAAAATGGCCGACATGGTCACCACCCATCTTGAAAAGTTTCCCCCCTCATATATACTAATGTGCCACAAACAGGGAGTTAATATCACCAACCATTCCCATTTTATTAAGGTGTATCCATATAAATGGCCCACCCTGTAGAATTAAGGGTGGAGGTGGGTCATGGTGCATGCCCCAGATCATGCTCTTTTTTTTGTATTGCAGTTCCATATTCTGTGTACTGTGGGAGACCAGATATAGTAAATTCAGGGTCCTAGGTTTATTAACACTTTAATACCACTTTAACACTTTACTATTTTTTTAATAATACAATTAACAGGGGCCATAAACATCGATTTCTGCCTAGTGCAAAGACCTATTAAGAGTCACAGTAAAAAAGAAAAAAAAATCAGTAGGGCTCGTTCTTGCGTTGAGCTTACATTGATCTATGCATATCAGTGCAGCTCAACGGACATAGTGTGAACGAGCCCCTAATGTATTTATCCATAACCAATTTTTGGAGCTATAAGATCTATAGCATTAGTTACAGAAATCTCTGAATATGATGAAAAGTTTCTGCTGTGCAAGAGTAACATCAATGCAGTGTCAAATGACTTTATGTCTATACACATACTGAAGTATAACTAAGCTGATTGCTTTCAGTTACACCAACTCAATTGAGCATGGGCATTACACGAACCAAATCCTTACATACCGTCTCTTTGTCTGCAATAGAGTGTGCTAAGTTTTCAAAGCCCCTTTCAGAGCAAAGGGCTTAGGAAACCTCTGCGCTTTGTTTTTACTGTGTTGCAGAGAGTGATAGATTATTACAGTTTGAGCATTTTAGGCTTTCTGTATGTAATAAATTCCCACAGTGTAAAGTCATGCAGCCAAAGACCCATGAGTGAAATGATCACTTCTAACCCTTCCAGTGAATCATGCTCATTTTCCTGCCCAGCGAAATGAGAAATCCTAGCTAGCGAGAAGAGGATTTCTGTAGTCTGACATTTCCCACCTCTGCTTTATGAAATATCTGAGCCAACTGCCCTCTGTCTCTGAAAAAAAAACTCCTCTTCTTTCTCTTTTTCTTAATTGGAGGATTTTCCTCAACAAGGACTATATGCTGAAAGACAGTCATTTTTCTCATACCATTCAATTGTTGCATGAAAAACTGTTGCAATAAATGCAATACTTACCGTGTATTCAAAACCAAATTGCTGAAATGAAACTTAGTAGTTTTGGAGCAAATGGAGAGCTAGAAATAAGGAAGACATGGAAAATAGGCACATTATTATTGCCATTAGTAGCAGTAGTAGTATTAGTTTTATTATCATTCTCATGATTTAATAAGGCTTTTGTGTGTTTTAGTAGTTCTGTTTAACTCTATATTCTGTATTAAGCATTAGGAATGGGCTGAATACACCACCCCCCCCCCCCCACGGTTCGGTGCGCACCAGAACATGCAAACAGGCAAAAAATTTGTGCGTACATTCGAACACCGTTAAAGTCTATGGGACCCGAACATGAAAAATCAAAAGTGCTTGTTTTAAAGGTTTATATGCAAGTTATTGCCATAGAAAGTGTATGGGGACCCTGTCCTTCCCTAGGGGACACGTATCAATGCAAAAAAAGTTTTTAAATCAATTATTTTTTCAGAAGCAGTGATTTTAATAATGCTGATGCACCTCTGTGATGTTTAGAACATAGCCAGAGCAAAATTATATTTGTGAAGGAAAAATTTTCATTTATTATCGCGGCTGTAATGTATTGCCGAGTCCCGGCAATATACAGAAAAATCACTGAAAAAATTTGCGTAGGAACCCCCCAGTCCATACCAGGCCATTCAGGTCTGGTTTGGATTTTAAGGGGTACCCCGTTCCAACATTTTTAAAAAATAGATGTGGGGTCCCCCCTATAATCCAAACCAGACCCTTATCTGAGCATGCAGTCTGGCCGGGCAGGATGGGGGGGAAGGGCGAGCGCCCCCCAGAACCGTAACAGGCTAAATGCCCACAACATGGGGAGTATGGGTGCTTTGGGGCAGGGGGGGCTCTGCACTCCCCACCCCAAAGCATGTTGTCCCCATTTTAATGGGGAAAAGAGCCTCTTCCCCACAACCCTGGGCTGTCAAAAACACTGAAATTTGCTCAGTTGCAGAATTGTCGCTGTCGTCACTTTCAGTGTCTGATGATAAATTTCCCCACAAATCAGTATCACTCAATTCTGCAAATGATTCTTATTTACTATCGCTGTTTTCTAGCTGGTCAAAAGCTGCTTTTGACGTAAAGGGACACTTTTTGCATGAAATGGACATTCTCAAGTTTTCAGGCAGAAAGAATGACATATATGATACAAAAATGCAGGCAGGGCACTGGGCAAAGCACTAGGGACAAAAGGGATGTGAAATTATCTGATACAGTAATGCAATCTTACAGATTACAGTGTACTGTATGTTTACTGTGTGTTTCACTTTTTGAATTTTCCAGCACGCTCGCAGGGAACAGAGCCCGACACACAGAAACATCGGGCGGAAGACACAGCCCGTGGACACAGTGGGGGGACATCACTGGATCCAGGGGACAAGGTAAGTAACATTCCCTGGATCCAGCAATGCGATCCCAAGTGTGGCTCAGGGTTACCGCTATTTGTAATGGAAATTCACCCCGAGCCACACTCGGGAAAACCGCTAGGAAGTTTAAGCATTATATTTTACTACCAAATATTGCAGTATTTTGTTGTTAATTATTACTTATATTGCACCCCGCTGACAGGCTGCTAGAGTTTAGGTAAATATAGTTTTTGGCTTCCCTATTGCCAGGAGAGCAGCGATCATTTGTTCTTGTCTGTTCTGTGGTCTGCTGGTACAGGCTTGGCTACTTTCCCCTGCATTCCACTGAATTCTGGGACATAGTGGGTGAGAGAGTTTGACCCTGGCCTGCATATTCATGTCCTTTCAGCCAATCCCTGGTCAGGAGAGTGAGTGACCAGCAGGGAGCTGAGAGAGGTATAAATAAGTATAAATAAACAAGGACCTGGAACAGCTGCCTCTTGTTCCTGGGGGAATAACACCCAGCCTGGGGGCTGAGGCACCCCTGGGTGTCTAACTACAGCACTGAAGAAATCCTTTTGGTGTCCCAGCTCTAGTTAGAGCTTGTGGACCTCTGACCTGAGTATCCTGAAACAGTGCAGGAAGCTCTACAGTGGATCTTAACCACAGGAACCAAGTACAGAGACTGGCAAGTACTGCAGAAGGCCATATATTACCTAGGACACACTGAGTACTTACCTTAAGGATCCTAGAGACCTTTCCTTGTCACCTTTGGGGGAGCTTATTACATCATCCTGTTGAGGAGTCCCTGTTTTGAAGTTCATTTAACCTTCACATTCAAAAGGGTGGTTACACCCTGAAGGAGGCGATCAGCTTTTGTGTACATTATTCGAGGGGGTTTCCACTGTTCCTTTCCAGAGATCCTAGGAATTCCATTCATGAGTCACACAGGATCCATTATATACCGGAAGACGTCATGAACGGTCAGAGACATGAACCAAGGACACCAATTCTAGGTGACATCTCGAAGGACGTGACAAAGTCCTATGAGTCCAGTCTCCAGGTGTTCGAGATTGATCTCGACCCTGTGGTTTTCCTAAAGAAGTCACGACATCAATCTGTGGGTCCCCACGGAGTCGGGGGTCCGACCCACAATAAGGGGGTCCTTGTTCTCCGTCGACAAGGTCCA